>JAGDQP010016516.1:0-40423 GCA_022664845.1 Lepisma saccharinum
TATATATATATATATAAACATACACACTTTTCCCACTGGTTTCAAAGAGGTATATTTTATTCCAACCCAGATTAGATCAGGTTCTACTAGAACTAGAATATCATTTTAAAAATCAAAAGATAGAAATCGATTTTATAGAAATATCGGACGTAGCCCCCTTGATCTAGTAGCGGTGGTGGAATAAACATGTAGTTCGGTGGTGTACTGCAATGCCGAATAGGGTGGATGTGGAGAATAGTACGGTATTTTGATAATCAATGGCATACACAAAAAACAAATATTATTTCTCGTACTTTAGAATCTGCAAATGTTTTAATTTTTATTTTAAGTTTGAGTCATTAACTTCCTTCCATGACATTAGCTAAACTAGTAAAATGTTCATAATCTGTAATAGTAATTAACTTTTAGAAGTTTTCTTATGTAAAATTTATGAATCTGGAAAGAAAATTAGTTTCCTGTCTAGTTTTGGATTCCTAGGCCTATATTCACTGTGATTATCTATTTACATCAGATACCTGCTGACCGTGCAAATATCATACCGCCTTAATAATATATTCACATAACCATATAATATAAAATGATTTTATATGTCATTTTTTCTTCAAATTTTGGGGTCTTTTTTCACATATGAAAGGTCATTTTGTAGGCCATATTTAGGGCGTTTGAGGTCAAGTTCCGAGTCCTCGTTATAACATTGTTATAATCAAATCAAACAGTACCGGCAAGGGCGCCCATGTTGTGATTTTCAGAGGGTGTGGCGGCAAGGATAAAGCGACAGTTTTTCTATGATTTACTCAAAGTTCTCAATGGGTTAATCACGGCAATATTTACTATATTAAGGGCGCAAAAACTTGAAAAGATCCATCTCATGAAGTACATCAAACCTACCTTAAAGTATACTGGAAGTTGATTAGGAATGCTTAAAAGAGTATAATAATGTTAATGACATAGTTAGTAAACTTTATGATATTGTTAATGAAATATTTACGAAATGTGTCTCCTGCAAACGAAACTCTATCTCAAAGTATCCGTCCTGGCTTACTAAAGACATTATTAGGAAACTCAAGGTTAAAACAATTTATCATAAAGCAGGCTACATACAAAATCCCTACTATCAAGAATTTGTTCGATTGCGCAAGGAAGTCAAAAAAGACAAAAATAGCCTGTAAGACCTTTATATCACATTCTGGAAGTAATACCAATAACGATTCAGGTCAACTTTGGGAATTTATTAAAAACAAAACATTCCCCCTCCCCAAATATATTAAAACTTTAAGATCGGGATTTGCGTAACAATGAAGAAATACCTAATACGTTTGCAGAGTATTTCCAATCGGTATTTGTGTCATCTTCTTAACCGTCCAGTAATTTTGATAGTAATTCATAGGGGTTAAGAAAAAATTGGAATACTGTCTGTTGACCAAATACATTTGAATGAATTAGGAAAAAGTCTATCACGAATCTAAAATCCAAAACGACAGTTGGATCTGATGGTATATCCTCCCATATAGTCTAACAATGTATTGATATATTTAAATGTCCCCTATTGATTGCGTTCAATTTGGCTCTAAAACATGTGTTTTCCCTAACAAATGGAAATCCACTTTAGCTTGCCCTATACCTAAAACAAACGACAGAAGAGAAATTACCAAACACAGGCCTATAGCAATCTCTCTAGTCTTTGCAAAAGTCTTTGAACATATTATATATCAACGAATTATTAATAATGTAAAGCCACTTATCTTAACTAAAAAAAAGAAAAATGACTTTGTTTTAAAAATCCACGGTAACGAACCTTGCAACTCTTACAAATTTAATTGGAAACTCATTGGACGAAGGAAATCAAGTCGATGTGATTTATATTGACTTTGAAAATCTGTTTGACAGAGTTAATCACAATGTATTACTATCACTTCTCTTCATCCTTAATTAGGTTCATGCGGTCTTATCTAACTAATCGCAGACAGTCTGTTCTATTTAAGGAATAAAAATCTGATGAATATACAGATAGTAGGACAGCACTGTCAGGAGTCCCGCAAGGCTCGACTTTTGGACCGTTGTTATTCCTCTTATTCATTAATGACCTCGCGGAATTCATATCGGATAATGAAAAGTGCTATTTGTGGATGATCTAAAAATATATGCTAAAATTAATTCCATGGAAGATGCCATAAAACTACAGCATAGTTTAGACAACTTTACTAACTGCTGCGATATCAATCAACTTTCAGTCAATACGAAGTTTCATCATTCAGTGGAAATAAAACGATGTATCTATTTAATTATTAAAGCATGCATTAAGTAGGCCTGACGTAGTTAAAGATCTTGGTGTCACGTTTGATATGAAATTAACATTTAACAGCCACATAACAAATATTAAGAAATTTATTAGAGACATATTTTATTTTGAACTTGTTGAGGGACCAAGTTCAAATGACTACAGAAACAATGCGCTACCGTCAGGGACAATTCATCGTTTCCGCTTCAACAACTTCCCACCATTTACAGCAAATAGGAAAAGTGAAAAAGAAATGGGCAACTGGATACCACATGATTTGACGGACATCAAGAACAGCAACATATAGCCATCCTCAATAACCAGTTGGTTCATCACCAATATAAGCCCGCCTACTAGGTCTATTGTGACGTGTGATATGGTAAGTGCATTCTGTACGATAATCGCAAGCAAGGTGGGCAGTTTTTGGAGCATTGGTGAATACTTCCAAACTTGACGTCACAAAAGGTTGTGTTGTTAGAGAAGTGAACAGCTATGGGCAGTGTTCGATTTGTTATAAATTACAAAAGGGGGATACTGAACTAGTTGTTGCTGATAAGTTTCAGCATACTCCCTGTTTGGGTAGAAACAAAAAGATTTTATCCCTGGTTGAGATGATATTCGGTATCAACAACTGGGAATCAAATCCTCACGCACCTGGGAAAATCCCTGGTATCCCTTCCAGCAAATTGAACACTTGCTCTGGGTGCTGTCCAATACAAGTTCCTTCCTCGCGGTGAAACCATTACCGTTGTCACGTATTGTGCAGAAATGGATGAATTGCACTGTTAGTTGTGTAAAAGACATTCGTCGTTGATCTAACAGGAAGGGTCCTCTGATAGCAACTAACGCTAAACCCCCCCATAAGAACAATTTTGAAACAGAAGCTTCCAGCACGCTTCACATTTTCCGGACTCAGTACCAACAGACTACGACATGTTTATACATAGAACAAGGCACTTTCCGAAAGACAGGGTGTTCAGAAACAGGGATAGAGCAGGAAGTAGCTTCTGGGATTTCATTGTCTCACGGGGAGCGCGTTTCTTCAGGGGAGGGATTGAAAGCCTTGGAAATCATTAGCAGAGATGTATCGCTGCAGACTATTTTGAATTATGCATATGCGTTTTCTCCATTCAGTAGTAGTGTGAGTTACGAAAACACTATTCACTTCCGAACAAGCTGGTATTTCGAGTTGACTTCCTCCGTTTCATTAACTAACCTTATGGAGAGAAAGCTAACTTACAATGCAGGAGAACATCCAAATGTCCAACGCTTTCAGGTAAGAAACGGGTGGCAGCGTTCTCTGCACGTACATGAACTGCGTGACAAGAGTGAGCAACGTTGTGATTCCCAGAGTCACTCTTCCTGCCAGTTGGTCAGTGCGAATCCAGAAGGCGAACCAGGAGATGGTGACAATGAGAACGCTTGGAACATACACTTGCCACATAAAGAAGCTGTAACGTCTCTTCATCTTCACGATCATCCGCACACATGAATACGATTCTTGAAGAAAAATACAAGCAATGTCACTATCATTTACCATCTCATCATAGCAACAAACATTTTACAAATTCAGAAATACTTACATTATACAATACAGTAGAGCACAATATGTCTTGTAAAAGCTAGAAATCTATGATATTAAGTCTAATAGTAAATTTAGTAACCAGGTTAAGAATAAAGTTTTGATATTTTCTGACATTGAACTGTATACTAGGCAGCGAAGATATAAGATTGTTAGTGATGCATTTTTGCTTAGAATGGATGATAATTAGGACACTTGAAATAATGTATGTGATGAGATGGTTATTGTACCATTCGTATTAATTGTAACGTTATTAAATTACACATCTTTAAACAAAGACACATTTTCAACAATAAAAAATATAAACTTACCCTATGAATTATGATTGTTCCGCTAACTAGTAGATTTCTGAAATTGTAATGTCCCCAAAGAAACTAAACAATGATCATTATAGGTAATCTTATACTTGTAGTAATTAAATAAATAGTGTCTGTCTAATGAGTTTGTAATTTTTTCCCTCAATCATGAACGCCTGCAGTTTAGGTATACAGACTGTTCATATAATAACTTATTCTTCCTAACTCAACCTTACTTTAGGTTAGCTCAATTAGATTATATAGGCCTATTATGATGCTATACGATAGTGAACCATGAAAACCAAATACAAAAAAATTCACGTGGGTCTACATATCGTAATGATTTTATGTGGTTCACCTATTTTGTTGTATCGACTTATGTATATCTGACTTAGAAAGGCAGGAAGATGGTTATATTATGACGAAAGGATTCTAACACCAAACCAAGTTAGAAGGGAAAGGTGCTCCAACTCCAAACCAAGTCAGAAGGTAAGGTTAATCCGACTCCGGACCAAGTCGGTGGTAGAGAGGTTTTGGGACTCTGACTCCAGACCAAGCTAGAGGAGGGAAGAGGTGACCACTAGTCGAAATGAGTAAGTGATACTCTTAAGGTATCTGGTGGGCCTTTTATAGGCCTCTTCAGTCTTTCTTGTAGGCGTGACTTGTGCACTTCCAAGCTTCTCCGCTTGGAGTCGGCGTCGTCTGCTTCCATTACTTGACTACGTAAACATTATTATTTATTTTGTTTACGTTGTGATTGTTTTGTTTTGCTTCTTGTCTTATTGATACACTTATCCAGTTCCTATTACAATATTCTGTTACACTGGTCACGAAGGTTAGTTAAACATGATACCTAGTTGTTGTTGTTTTATTTTTGTTTAATTCCTGTCTGCAGTATTTGATGAAACACAGAAGACACAGGGTGAATGCATTCCTGTAGCTCCGAAACATGGCGGAATTTTCGGAGATTAAGACTTTTTTCTTATTGTTCGTTATTACTATGACCCTTCGAGGTTTGTCGATGAGTTACGTTACAAAACTACGTGCATACCTTAAACAATTATGAGAGTAAAGTTTCCCTATTTAACTTCGGTTCTTGTAATTCATGAGACTGTAGCCACTACTGGTAGTTGTATTTACAATCAGGGTGTTATTTGTAGGAGCTGGAAATTCACTGGTACTTCGTGTTTTCCCTAGTGCCTTACTTACTCGTTTTCTTGTAGGGAGAGAAAACGCCCAGACTCCTGTAATCTTCAAGGCGCCTCCGTATTTCGAAAGTCATTTTCAGTACTGAGTCACTTTCATTGGTAGGGGAAACTGTTGTACTATGGAACACATTTTTACGTTTTCCAAATTATGGAGTAAGTGGGGGCGAAATGCCCAGTGGGGTAAAATGCCCACCCCCTAAACAAACACGGAAGGAAATATGAGGTGGCAACAGTGATACGATTGAGTGAAGGCGCAATTATCTGGAAGACGAAGGTGACACTAAAAAAGATTGTGTGAAGAAAGTGAAGACATGCAGGCTAATTTAAATGTGCTAAGTACATCATTTTTACTTGTAATGTTTTTTGAACGTCTCAAATTTAGGGAGACAGAATGATTACACTGCTGTATTAGCGAATCTAATGAATGTGCGTTGCACGAAGTAGGGTTCTGTTGTTCTGATGCAATAGCGGGTAGACGCCATGCCATGCAGTGTTGGAAGTTGAATGAACTGAAATTATCGTGTTTGACATCGGGGTGATTTGCCCACTAGGCGTCGGGGTTAATGGCTCGTGGGAGTTTTAGCCCACTATTCCCATTCTAGCAAACACGGTAGTACGCTTTAAAGCTGTGTAATTGTCCCTGTATTTGAAGAGGAGGAACATGTAAATCCAGTTCATTTCCTTCAGGGAGTGTAATATTCCTCATTTTTTCATATATTTTTTTTTATTTTCAGTTAGTCTAATATTTCCATAAGACTGTTTAATGTTATTAGTATTGTGTTGTGCGAAACGAACTTACATCTCACCATTAGAATGAAGTTAAACAAACTTTTCCATTTCGTATTATCAGTTAATATGTATTTTGTGTTGTCACGGGACGAGACGAGACAGAGAAAATGGCTATAGAAAACGAGACGAGACAGAGCTCTCGTAATGCAAACTATACATCTTTTCGAGACGAGACGCTCTGGACAAGATATTTTCGAGACGAGACAGCCTAAATCTCGTCTCGTCGGCAACACTAGTATTTTTCTATTCTGTATTTTCCAAGCCCGTCAATGGTTAGGAAGTAGTAGGAACTTCATACTTTATAGGCTAGTTTTGCGACTTGTATCGTACTATAATCTCCTGTAGCATGACTAGCTTCTATCGTAACATCATTTCCATTGCTATGACCTTCCACCTTGTTTAGTATAGTGTTGGCGTGCATGGGCATATTACCCCACGACGGTGGGCGTTTGATCTGGCTGGTGGGGTACTATGCCTATATCTGTATCTCCTACAGTATATAATACTATATAACCTAACGTCCAGGCAGAAATACTGAAAGATGTACCTCGGATTTGGTATGCTCTTTTTTCCTGTAGATTTACATTCATAATCATAAGTGAGAAAAATATAAAAAGTGGGCATTTCACCCCCAGATGACTAGTTTTAAGGACATTTATTTCTTCAATTATGACTGTTTTCTTAAAGTTTGAAGGTTTCTGAATTAAACTGCTTAAGTTCTTGGTTTCTTCTTCCTTTCTTTTGCGGTGTGTTTTATTTCTTAAAAATTTCCAGCAAAGTGTTGCATGGTACTAAGGCTCGTATACGTTGGAACACAGCCTCTTGTACTTTGAAACATGCACATATAAAGGGCAAGTCAATAAAATAACTCCCAAAGAAGTATTTTGGGAGATGTTCTGTTAAATTAAGTTCTCTCTACATGAAGTGTGTAAAAACTTTATGAAAGAAGTATTTATTATGAAAGACTTACAGAATAACTACAGACATGATAAAAATAGATTTTAAACACTCAAGGAATCATTAACAGAAGTAATAAATTCCTAGATGTGTGTTCATTTGTTGGTTATTGTTCCAATTATATTTATTTGGTCTCCTTGCCTTTTTTCAGTTCTTCAAGGTACATGTTCCAATGTTCAAGATGTATGTGTCTGTTTCATGGTACAAGAGGCTGTACGAAATCACTAGCATAGTGGCGTACTGAAAATGTTACATGTACGTTGAAAAGTTGCGTCATATAAAAACTTTTCTGTTCCAAGGTTCCAAGGTAGACAACAGTCTGCCAGTTGATCGCTTGAACAAAAATTCAAATATGATTCTATGAGCTCGTATGTCATAGCTAACAAGGAACACTCGCCAGGTGTCAGAGCCGGATTTTGATGAAAATTCGTATGTAAGTGCAGTGCCTAGGTAAACATTCACAGCCAAAATTATAGGTGATGCCGTCAACAAATAATCCCGAGAAAGATGGAACGTGGAGAGCAAGTAAATCCAATACAGAGCACGGAAAACGCCTTGTCTTTTATAAACTGTTATATATGTTGAAAGCAAATGGCGATTAATGGATACTGGACAGGAGATAATACATGCTGGAGGGTATGACGACAGTGGCCGCTATCTTGAAAGCGGCCATCTTGACTATGCTTTAAAATTTTTAATAGTAAGTGGGCCATGTTATATATCAGTCTGTGCTGGAATGTTCCAAGAAACCCAGTGACGAAGTCAGTTTTGTCATAACTCTAATCCTGTACGACAAAATGACACGTGAAATTGACTTGGAGAACGTGTGAGCCTAATCATGAAAAACATTTTCTTTTTGTTGAAACAGTTGAAGGAACGAAAACCAAACGGCTACATAAGAGGTACCGTTATGTTGGAAAATATGATCCTCATGGCCACAACATGAAGTGCACTATAAAGTTTTAAATACACTTACTGAAGATGAAGTCCCATTTTCTAAAAGGCGTACGTAATGCTAGATGAAAGTGACTTTCTCCAGGTCAATTCACGTGTCATTTTGTCATATGAGATTAGAGTTATGTCAAAATTGACTTCGTCATTGGGTTTATTGGAACATTCCAGCACAGATTGATATATCACATGACCCACTTACTATTTAAACATTTTTAAAGCATAGTCAAGATGGCCGCATTCAAGATGGCGGCCATTGTCGTCATACCCTCCAACATGTATTGTCTCATGTCCAGCATTCATTAATAGCCATTTGCTTTCAATTTGTATAACAGTTTATAAAAGACAAGGCGTTTTCCTTACTCTGTATTGGATTTACTTGCTCTCTACGTTCCATCTTTCTCGGGATTATTTGTTGACGGCAGCACTTATAATTTTGGCTGTGAATGTTTACCTAGGCACTGTACCTACATACGAATTTTCATCAAAAGCCAGCTCTGACACCTGGCGAGTGCTCCTTGTAAGTCTAAATACAAGAAGTTTCTCTCTCACAAGGTGAGGTGAAATCCTTTGTTTACCTTTGATAAATATCGAAGACTTTCAGATTCATGATATATATAAAAAGAGGGGCAGCATACCATTTGCGCCAGCAAGATCCCAGCTTTCTGTACAATCATTTGTGATCAAATCAACAATTTCGAACTGAGGCAGAGCAGGCATATCATTCTCCAGACCACAGTCCTCCAGGGAGAGAGCTAGATGCTCCACAGGCAAAATATCTGGGAAAAGAAAAGTAAGACACTACGTGAATGGAAGCTCACAATCAAGAAGAAATTCTGTAAGATAGCACAAACTAATATTCAAAAGACAACATTCACAAACGCCAATCAAACAACACAAATTTGTTAGGCCAAGCAAACCATTTTTATTCACGGTTTGCTAACGGTGGGAAATGTCCGCCCTAGGCACCCCACTGATTATATCCTAAAGCAGATCCAACGAAGATTTCAAAACAAATTCATGATAAAAATGTCTAAAAACAAGTAATTGTCATAATTTAACCCTCTATATAGAATAACTATAGTGATTTCTATGGAAAGATATATGTGAGAATATGAAAGAGTGATTGTTGTTGAATTTTATAATTTGAAACATTGTAAGTGAATTTAATTTAATTCAGTTATATCAGGGCATTGTTGTTATTGAATTATGTTTAACAAATTTATCATTTGTTATTCTTCAATTATGTTTTAATGAATTTAGAAGCAGGATTGTTATGTGTGTCTTGAAATATAACAAAACAAGCTGTGCTGGGAATGTTTTACTTTTCTATTTAGAAGATTGTGGTGGAAATAACCTTTACTGTATAAAGACGAATTTACGGAGGCAAGATTCACTGGATATACAGATGAGATAATTTAACTAAAACATCATATATGCAGGTAGTATGTCTTAGTTATGTTATAGGAGATAGCGATGATGAGGGAAGTATCCATTCTTTGGATTTATGTAAAAACTACTTGAATGTAACCGACTTGTGGCAATACATGGAAATATAGGTTCATATCAATTCTTGAATTCTTCATGCAAATTATGTTAGTCTTAGTGGAGATCAATAACTTTTACTCAAGCATAGATTTGGCCCACTTCAGACTATTAATACTATTAAACTAAGTAATTGTCCTAAACACATTTTAAAGGGGGAGGAGTAAGTTGTGAGAATGATGGAACAGATTTAATTTTATGAGTGGAATATTATTGAAGAAATATTGTATTTTATTTAATTCAACAATGAAGAAAGCATTTTTGATATTTTGTGCGAGAAAGATATCAAATGAGCATTGTTTGAAATTTAAAAAAGAAAAATCTGTTAAAGCAATGTCCTCAATGTATAATGTTTGTTATTAGTGGAATTAATTGGTTTATCCGTGATAAGCGAAGATTTAGGGAGGAAACACTATATACTTTGTGAGTATTGTATATGTGTAGAAATACGTACACAGAACTATTCAAAAAAAGACATCGTCGCAGGAACTATGGTAGTTCTGCTATTGAGCATATGTAATAAATCATGTTAGCAGCTTCGATTAGTTTTCTCTTAATTCTTCTTAGCATACCATTAATAACCACTTAACAATATATACCTATTTCTCAGATCGAACCGGGGAGCTTACACGTGGTAGCCCAAATCGCTAACAACTACACCACGGGAACAATTTAAGTTTACGGTCCATAAATGTATTTCACTAAAGTTGCGCGATTGTGATATTCAGTAGTCATGGACAAGATGTGTTCAATCGGCAAGAGATCAGGTGAACGCGCCGGCCAAGGAAGCAGGGGAACATTGTATCCAGCCAGGAAGGCTAGGACATCACGAGCCACATGCGGGCGCGCGCTATCCTGCTGGAATGTGGTCCCAGGGAGGGTCTGCACTAAAGGGACCAGAACCAGGTCCAACACATTGTCGATGTTTCTTTGGCTGGTCACATGTCTTTGAATGCGTAAGAGACACGAACAGACACGGAATCGAATGGCACCCCCACACCATAACAACCAGGGACGACGCCAGGATAAAATATCCCGGGAGGCTATAACATTTTATTTGAAAAACTTGAAGAGCTGATTAATAAAACTCACATACGTATCTATATCTATCTATCTATCTATCTATCTATCTATCTATAGATATATATATATATATATATATATATATATATATATATATATATATAATTTAAGTTAGGATCCAAATTGCTATGTAAAACTAATGTTAGTATTCGCCGTGTTCAGAAATATTTTGGTTGGACTTCGTGTCACACTACTATGTTTACGTTATTAAAATATATATATTTTTATATTTTACATAAATAATAAATATTTTGCCTTTTTAATATGATACATCTAATTTGCAAAAATTAAAAGAATGTACTTAAACAAATTTAACTCCTAAAGTAAAACCACACATTTTTACAAAATTCACTATTTCTTTTGAAAATTAAAATTTAGTTGCAGTGCCATGCAATAAAGTTTCGATTTATAGAATTAATTCTCACTACTTTACTAACGCCTTATTACTTGGTACCTGCGATATGAAAGAATTATATTCAGTTTTCTGAGATAAAAATGTCTGTAATACCTAATACCTGAAAATATGTATAATAAACTTGCGTACTTAAGATCTACAGCATGAGCTTTGCGCAAACACTACATCTATTCTTGAATACGTCTGTTTTTATGTGCATTTGTGGACTTATCTACAACTTGAGTTTTTTCCAGAGACTTAGCAAGTTTCTTCTCAATTGAAAGTACAGATAAAGCATTTAGCCTATCAGTGCCAGTTCTATTAGGAAGATAACCTTTTACTTGGTGTAAACTAGATAATGTTCGTGCACATCCAGCAGTTGATGGGGGTATGCGCATTGCAACAACACACAGTTTATGCAGTTCGTGAAAAGCAATTTTGGTACACCCCACCCGGACTCCACACGCGGTGGCTCAGTAGTAGTGAATCTCTGGAGTGTGAGGTCCCTGGTTCGATCCCGGCTCGTGTCATCTGCGTTTTGTGGTGGACATGGACAAATACCGTCTCTAGGGGGTTCTCGGAGCTCTCCCGTTTCCTCCCACTTTCTTAATTCCACCAATTCACTCATCATCATCTAACAAACCTGAGCCAAAGCCGCCTGTCTCTTGAAGGTCTTAAATTAAATTAAAATCGTGTCATTGTTCCACACTGTCTTAAGACCTTCATAGACGATCAAATAGTTCTTGAACAAGTCCCTGTTTAAGACTTTTTTTAAAATGAATTTAGCAATTGTGCCATAAACTAGCGAACCCAAAATGTTTTGTAAACGAAATTCCATATAAAACTACGCTTATTTTTCTTTCTTTGACATATAACAAGACATTTCACTGAAAAAGTTAGATGGTGTACTAGTTCGTCGATTAACTTGTTTCAAGAATTTGATTCAAGATTTATTTGATCGTCTGCGCAGGCCTTTAGACCCTTCAAAAAAAAAAAAAAAAAAAAAACTTTCTCGCGCGACGGTCGCGTAAACTCGCAACCAGATACGAACTATCAACCAGTCAATGTAACTTGAAAGGAGAAATGTTTTTGTAGTGACTTTTATCAGAGATGGTTCAGGCAGGGAATTTGATAATCCAAAAAGGATATTAATCGCCTCAATGCTGTGTTGATACTAGTTATGTTGAGATTTTATTATTCTTACAAGTTACATGTCTAACACTCAATCATGTTTTCAAACTGTGAAGTAAATACATTATATTGTATTAATCAAACTGGGGGTAGGAGGCAAGGTAGATTTTGGGTGGGCTTCAGTCCCCCTAGCCCCCCCTGTAACGCCATCCCTGATAATAACCGGTGTCGGACCGACGTGGCGATGCAAAACGCAGGCGTCACCCAGCCTAGTGGAACGATACCGATACGGATGTGTGATTCGTGTGAAAATAGTATGTCCTGCTATTCGGCTCTCCATGCGCGACACCATTGCAGTCGCACATACTTATGCTGTGCACTCACCGGAAGACAGCAAATATACCCCGCTCTGCCAGACGACGTAGAACTATTCATGGGAACACTGGGCGCTATACAACATCCGCCAGTGCGTGCGCCAGTGTTCAGGATGTGGCTGTTCGATCCGTGAGAGCCATACGCACGAACCGTCTGTCCTCACGGCCCGTGGTATGGCGCGGTCGTTGGGATCCGAAATGTCATTGCGTAGTGCCTTCGCGGAGCCATGCGCTGCACTGTGGACGCAATCCATTCAATACGGGTACCAAAGTTGCTTAAGGATAAACCGCACTCGCGATATGCCACAATTCTTCCACGATCAAAGGTGGAAACCTGTTGGCAGGACTGCCGTAGTTGACGAGGCATCTTTCGGCCATATACACACACTCACGTCACACCAACAGTCGTCTACCACTGTACTGTGGCTGTCTGGCCTACCTCCGATTGCTGTTTCTAGATTACAGACCCGGCGTATCTGATACGTCACAGAGCTATCGTGCTAATCGGTTGTTTATCTTTGCATATTATAGATATTCTGCAAATTTTGCATTAATCCTGTCTCCTTCTTCGTGTTGCATTTTTACTGACGAGTAATGTAGTTGGGTGTACGTCTGGTAATGGTTGGCAAAATTGGGCACAATTAGCCAACTGTAGCTGTTTTTGGCACTTTTGTTTTTAGTTGGCCATATTATGAGCAAAATGTCAGTGAGACTACGTCAGATCTTTGACGGTAAAACCCGCACCGATGTCGGCCCAACGGTCGAATGTTGTACAAAACCCGACGTTCTCCTTACCAGGGTGGGCTGGCGTCGAGCCTCCAAATCCCAAACTTCCACCCACCGTATTCCCAAGCAAAACAGCATCTTTTTCAGTTAGTAAAAATAAAGCATTGACCTTCTTGCCGGAGGGTTACCGGCGATGATTGCAGTCTATTGGTACATATGTTTAGTTGAACTTTGTCCATTAGCCAATTGCGTGCAGAGGTACCAGGTTGTAAATATGAAACCGGAATTTGTGCATAGACGGTGTTAGCTGTCACTGTGGTTACCGTGAAACTGCGTCCTTGGCGCCACTTGCTTGTTTTGACTGCTGATAACGATTTGCAACTCACAACCAGACAAGTTTCATGTCATAGTGTAATGTTTAATAGCGTTGAACATGGCGCAATTTGTACCTACAAACTACGATGTGCGGACAGCATTGATTTTTTGTTACAATTTGAAGAAAACTGCTGCAGAATCGCATCGCATGCTTGTCGAAGCTTACAGTGATCATGCTCTTGGTAAGTCACAGTGCTATGCGTGATTTACAAAATTTAAAAGTGGCGATTTTGACGTGAGAAACGAAGAACGTGGAAGGAAGACCACCGAAAAGTTTGCAGACAGCGAATTGCAATCTTTGTTGGATGAGGATGACGCTCAAACGCAACAACAACTCGCGGATCAATTAAATGTGACACGAGAAGCAGTTTCCATACGTTTAAAAGCCATGGGCAAGATTCAGAAGGTGGGAAAATGGGTTCCACATGCATTGACTGAACGACAGCAGCAAAATCGAAAAACCACTTGCGAAATTCTGCTCGCCAGGTACAAAAAGAAATCATTTCTCCATCGAATTGTGACTGGTGACGAAAAGTTTTAGCTATTTCGAGAATCCTAAGCGTAAAAGATCATGGGTAACTCCAGGAGAACCGGCGACATCGACTGCAAGACCAAATCGCTATGGACGGAAGACAATGCTTTGTGTTTGGTGGGATTAGAAGAGAGTGATCTATTATGAACTGCTGAAACCTGGCGAAACCGTTAATACCCAACGTTACCGACAACAAATGATCGATTTGCATCAAGCTTTGCGTGAGAAACGACCAGAATATGACCAAAGACAATATAAAGTGATTGTGCTTCACGATAATGCACCCTCCCACACAGCAAAACCGCTCAAGGAAACGATTGCGACGTTTGGCTGCGAAATCCTTCCGCATGCGGCTTACTCACCAGACTTGGCGCCTTCCGATTTTCACTTATTTTCATCCATGGGACACACACTTGTTGAACAGCGCTTCACATCTTACGAAAATGTACGAAAATGGCTTGATGACTGGTTTGCAGCACAAGAGGCACAGCTTTTTTGGTCTGGCATCCACACATTGCCGGAACGATGGCAGAAATGTATCGCTAGAGATGGCCAATACTTCGAATAAAATAGTTCTTAGCATTGTCATCCAATCACTGTGTCTTTGCTGTATATAAATTCCGGTTTCATATTTACGCACCTGGTATTCGAACCTGGAATCATCCGATTTGTAGCTCGTCCTTCTAACCACTACACGGTGGAGGCATCTTTGAGCGATTAATATTTTACTATTGCCCTTATGTTACGAAGACTGTTTCTGAAGCAAAGGCTTTTATTTGATACTAATAAATCTGATCGGGCTAAAGCTATGAAGGCTGCTTTGTTGAATTTTCTCTCCCATCCTGTTTCTTTAGGTAATTGCCAACATTGCTGATAGATGTTAGTGCGGTAAGGTTGAATTACTTCCGGTGTTGGGTTTTCGTTTGCAAATGAGTGAGGTCTAGCAGTCGGGCCACTTACTGCAAGCTGGAGTGACGTCCACCAGTTGGGCATCGTCTCTGAGCCAACGATGGCCCATTTGCAATATCACGTCACCTCGGCAGCTATCTTAAGTCCACTCATTGTGCCGACGTCTTTATGCAATTCAAATGCTGACTTGGTGGACTCCATCGCCCATCCACCTTTGAGCCATCTTTTTGACAGCAGTCACCACAAATCCAGACGTTGGCTTACTAATATGTGGAGGCATTTCGCTCATGGGGAACCGGCCCATCAATTAGCAAATAACGACTGAACGGCGCGTGTTTCTGGAATTACATCTTCAATTACCTCTTCAGAATACTACCTGAGCCACAATTACCTAAAAGCTAGAAATAAAATTAAAATTATTTTCAGAATATTAACAAAAGAAAATAGTTGGAACTTTGTTCATGAAGATTTACTTTCAAAATGCATTGCGGGGAAAGTTACAGCTCCCTTTTGAATTGGGTTCTGGGTCTAGCTTTATAAAGGAGATTTGTAGGTAGGTAAAACTGAGAAATGCTATTGGGAACATCAGACAGATTGGTTGATCCCTGAATTTTAAACAAGGAGTTTCCGATTGCGAAGTGAGTACGAAACAACAGCGATACTTCTCTCGATTCGTATAGTTAACCGGTGTACGGACAGTATAAACTAATTGGTATTGTATAAGTACAATACAAATCCCTCCAACACAAATCTAACGTAGACATTTTGAATTATCTTGACTTAAAAAAAAATAGACACACGAAGGAAACTAAATGACTTAAAATTTCTTTATAAAATAATGCAAGGCACACTCAGAACAAACAACCTTCTTCCACTTTTTAACCTAAGAGTACCCAGACAAAATTCTCGTTCACAACATCATTTCTACCTCTCAAAACCGAGATTGTGTTTGGTCCAGCGATCTCTTGTATATAGATTATCACATTTTTACAATACTCTTCCTTTGCCAGACAAATGTACTACATTGGATTCCTAGAGAAAAGAAACGACCGAGACGACGTTCAAATGCAAGATGGGTAGATGAAATCAAGCGTTTTTCAGGAGCTACATGGATGAGGATAGCAACAGACCGAGTGTATGTGACAAAGGGGGAGGCCTTCATCCAGCTACAATTGGGGGGTAGGCAGAGTTGTGAAGGTTTCTATAGGTTTTAAGAAATAAACATTTTTAAGTTGGGGAGGAGTGCTCAAGAATTTGAAGGGGTTACTGGCAGAATCCCTGAACAAGGAATATTCTAGGGACACTTCCCCACTCAAACGGGGAATATACCTGTTTTGTATGGTCGCACTCCCCCAGTTCCATTACGAAGTAATTAGACCTCGGGGGCTAGCAATTTTCTTTGAATATGTCATAGGCAACCCCATGACACTTGTCATGTTAAAAGAAGAAAAGGAACCAATGTCCTCCCAGGGAAAATCATTAACGTATTTGCTTATTTTCAGTTTGAAAGGAATTAAACTCTATAGGTTTATATCACATTTACATAGATACATTTCATTTGATAGGAATAGAGACCAACAAAAGTCTATTTGCTATCTTTTAACATAGCAAATAGACATTTGTTCGTGCATGCGTTCTCAATTAATGAAAATAGGATTTAAATTAATCTTCTCTCATAAAATTTTAAACAAGTTTCTTTACTTCTTCTGTTTAATTTTGGAGTATAGATAAATCACAGCAGAGTGAACAAAATGAATACACGCTGTTCACTTTTCGAATGCGCTTTTAAAATATTCATACGCATAGTTATTTCTTATGTCTAACACATAACACAGTCACACACCATTTGTCAATCACAACGCAAACGAAAAAAAAAAGCTTTCCTTGACGTGTTGTGGAGCGAAGACAACAACGTGTGACCACATCGCAGCCGAATGAGGAAATAACATGTGGCAACAGTGTGTATGACGTTTGGCTAACCATCCAATGCAGCGACTTTCCCTTCTTGTTCGTAGGCGGGCAAAACAGAAGATAGAGGTCCAAAGACTCCCTATTACCAGTATAGATGTAGGTAAGATTTCCTCTTTTCGCTGAGTGGAGAAACAATTTAACAGTAGTTCATAAAATTAAGGAATAAAGAGATAAAGTTGCACAGACATTTAGTTCTCAGACATACGGAAAATACTGTGACTGAGCCTGAATGCAATAGGAAAGAAGAATGAGTATTAACGTACTAGACTCGTCGCATGCAGCCACTAAACGTTTTCACCAAAGCGTTTGTGAAGTGCATAGCGATTGATGAGTCTTAATTGTCGATTATGGTGTTGAAACAACACTGAGGGCCGGTTTCTCCAACGTCGGTTAAATATAGCTTAACCATCCGATAACTAACCGTGCGTTAAATTTTTAACCGTCCGTTAAAATTTTTCCATTTCACCAACGCTAACATTACAAATTTAACAAACCGTTTACAATCGGACCGTTAAGTGAAGAAACTACTTGATTTCTAAATTTCTCATAAGCTAAACGAATTCTGATTGGTAGACTGAAAAGTTGTGTACAACTGACAAATGTACCTCGCACCTCGCAATCCGCAAGCAATAGGTCGCAGGCACTTCGTGTGTTTTTGTGTTTTTATACATGTGTGTGTGTATGTATTCAAATGATCGCCAAATAAATGCCAATAAAATAATATTAAAATTCGTAAACAAGGCAAGAATATTATCCTCTCCCGACTTACGGAAGCAAGTTTAGTATATATATCTTTTCGACACATTAGAGGAATAGAAACAGATGAGTTGAAAAATGTTTCTTATATATGAATATGTTAATACAGATTGTTTCTACTTTCGTTTACATAGCTAATTGCACAGCTCAAAAGGTTGAAGCCCTTCATTCTTATAAATACAGACAGAATTAGCCAGTTTTCATCTATTTCATGGATGTAATACTTTATGTTAGCTACTTCTGTTGTGTGGCGTTAAATGTAGTTCCAATGTTGTTGTTTTCATAATTTCGGATGTATGCAAGTATAATGAAATAAAGTCAAGCAACGGGGTGGCTCATGGATCAAGTTCAGTTTAGGTCACCCAGTGACTGAGCAATACGTACGCTTTATAACACACATTCCCTTGCAAATGATTTACTTAGACACTTCTGTAAATACCTAGCGGTAGACAGCAACCCAAATTCAATTTCGAGAAGCTATACTTAGTAATAATTTACATAAATACGTAATCGATTTACTTTACACACAGATATGGTACCACATGGGGAATATCAGTGGCGTCATTTCGTGTGATGAATATCACGTATTTGCTACATAATTAATGGAAAGATATCGAGGGGCGCTAAAAAACGTAGATAGGTTAGGTAAAACCAGGGTAATTATTTTATCTTTATACTTGAAGCACATCACATTTAACAGGCCATACTTGTGTTCAGCTCCAACGCGGAAGTAGCTAATTAATTGCACGTACTTGTTGCAATTTCACTCTCATACTTTCATGGCCTAAATCTTTCTCCTGTGAATTTTAATTTTTTTTGGCTTACCTACATTGAACTTAACCCGGGGCTGGGACACATTATTGAAGGGTGTATGCGTGTTCTTGCACTCACATCATCCTTGTTCCATATTGTTCATTGCACGGATCCGAAATAATGTCAATATCAATTGCAAGTACATTCAGCGCCGCATAACAGAAGTAGCTAAAAGTAAGAAATACTTAATATGAACAGGAATGACTTATTGGCAATAGTTAAAGGAGATATACCCGATGGAAAAGCATTCTTTGTACGTAGTATGAAGAAGTCTTATCGTTATGCTAACTTTTCCTGTTTCCATGTGAACATTTATAATACACGATCGGTAATGTTCACAATACTTTCTTTTTTACTCCACATCATTTCCCCTCCCAAAATATCTTAAATCGACGTTTCTGGCATGTACTACCACTCTCCGAATTAGTTTTGTAAACTATATACAGACACGTATTAGAGAAAAGTATTCTCCTGAAATTATTTAAAAGGAATTATGTTAATCGTTAAGACGACGTGTACAAAGGAGTAGTAAAGCGACTTCGTGCGTTTTTTTTTACAAGATTGCCTTTCTTTGGTACGATATATATTAAAAACGATGATCAAGTGCGTAATTTATACCTTAGGCCTAAATACGTAGCGCACACGTCTACTTCTCCTGTAAAACCATTCTTTAGAGCGCGTCTTCTTAAGCATACCCATATAGGCCCCTAACATACTCGAACATCATATTTACATTGCCCGCAAAGCAGGCAACATTGGTTTTAGATGTTTTTGATCTTTAATACTATTGAAATGCATTGTGCCAAGTTGTGTATTTCATCAAGCAATTATGTATTTATGCTTTCCATTTCTTGTTTCCTGTTTTCAAACTTTCGAGATACACAATCACTATCGGACCGTTAAATATTTAATCGACGAAAATCTGATGATTAAAGTTAACGACAGATTTAACAAACCGTTAGCGTTAACCGATGTTGATGAAACGGTCATTTCTCCTAATCAGACGTTAAATGTGCTTAACGGGTTGTTAAATCTCTAACCAGCGTTGGTGAAACCGGCCGTGAGCCAATGTTGCGGTGGCAGATCAGAAGCAGGGCAAAGACTGTTCTCAATGTCCATTCTCCGGTGACCAGCAGGCTGTGAAACATGTTCCAGGTAACAAAGAATGCCACGGGGAAGTTCAGTGGAGGCCTACCACACCTAATATCGGCCATTGATGACAGATGTGTCCACTTCTATGCTCGGAGAAACAGATTCAGCACATCAACTCAACTGCATGCTGACGTTCTTGCTGCCCCGAACAACCTGTATCAACAAGTACAGTTCGCAGGCAACTACACGAAGGAATAGAGTATTGTGTGTACCACTTGCTCAGCAGCACAGAAGAGAGAATGTACAGTGGACATGAGCACATGTGAAATGGACCCATAAGCAGTGGCAGTGATTGCTGTTCACTAATGAGTACTGATTTGCTCTGGACAGTGATTCTCTACGAAGACTGGTCTGGCGAGAAGCAGAGACACGTTACCATGCATAAACATGCAAATTCCTTTTTGGATGTTGAAAGAGACAGATGCAGAGGTGCGGATATGCTTAGGGTGATATCCCTCTTGGGGTTACCTAGGTTGGTTTAGGATGAAATTATTTTGGAGGACACACGGAGCTGTACATTCTCACACGTAGAACAGTGAAAGTTCAACGACATAAGGATGGAATCTCGTACTACCATGTTAGAACTTTGCTCATGAAAGAACTGAGGAATGCACTTTCCAAAACGATAGTGCCCGTCCCCACAGAGCACATCTAGGGGACCAGTATTTGGAAGAGTATATATCCGAAGACTGTCGCGGCCAGCAAATTCCCCGAACCTTAACCTTATCGAGCATATGTGGGATGCTGTAAATCAACGTATGGTTATCCTTGAAGCCTGCAACATCATGAAAGGGCTTTTCGCTTATAATGGGTCCAGATACTGATGGATATGTTTGGTACCCTTAGGAACGGCATACAGCGCCGTTGTGAGGCATGCACTGCTGTCCACGGTGATCGTATCCCCGTGCCTGACGACGGATTTTGTTGCATCCTTAGGGTCTTCATCAATATGCGGTGTACGTGAAGTGCTTATTTAGTTGCAAGTGACATTTGTGCATCAGCGTTCGTTGATTTTTTAAAATGTGATAAACTTAATTTTGTATAGCCCATTTTTTTTATAATTATTGATTTTGACCCGTCTCGATTATAAGAGTGCAATACTTGTAAAATCCAAGCCCAAAGTAGGATTTGAACCCACAGCCTTGTGGGCGGTGACTCAGCCCTGTAGTTCATCAACTATCGTGGTCGGCAGCATTTGTCATACCATTGTCTGATGTCCATTTGTTCGTTAATCGAGTTTAAAGTAACATACGTGGGGTGTAACACACAACATATTCTTATTTTACATATGCAAACATTTTTAAAAACGGGCTGGTGAAATTGCGTGCATGATGTTTGCTATTTCGCCTTTTGTAAGTCTTTCCTTTTCTTCTTCGTGGCTGGCTCATAATTATTGTGTTCAAGTTTTGATATATTTTTCTTTTCAATAAGTAAAACATCACTCTATCGTATACATGCGTCATCTTCATGCAAAAGATTCTCGCTTAACAAATGTTAAAGCTTAGCATGCGTAATTACCGGCTCCTACCTTAGAATATGTGTGAATGCGACAGTCCCTTACTTACAGCTCTCAATTTCCAAGTTGCATGTCTGAGTATCGAAGGGATAATTCTTGAAGTTAAAACTACAAATGACTGTTATCATGTACCTGAAATAGAGAGAAGTGTCTGTTACACCAAAAAGAAGGTTACTTTGATTTTAAATTTATATTTTAGACTTAATATGTCAATACCTCTTAAGATGTCAATAATGTACTAACACATCACTGCCCTCTATTTTCTAGACTATTTTACTAAAACTTACGAAAATATATTTTAACTAAGTCTGTTCGTTTATCAATATGTGAAATTAGAATTCAAATAATGAAGAAACAATGAAATGTTAAACATTCAGTTTGTACAGGATTACTATTAAAGAAAAATACAATTCCAGAATTTATAAATTTTGTTCCATGTCCAATTAAATAGGTAAATTAAATATTTTTCTAAAAATATATAGCATCAAAGTATTGTCAATTGTACTGTACCACTGCTAAATAAAACAAATAATAAAAGAATAATAAAAATTACTATTTGAAAGCATACTTTTCTTAAACAATTTGTGATAAAAAGTAAAAAACTAATTTTGTTTATGCATGGCTAAAAAGAAAAACACGGGGCGCTCTCTCATATACAGTCATTTGATAGATTCTTCAGTTGGCGCGCCTCATGCTCTTCTTTTTAGTCATGCATAAACAAAATTATAGTTTACTCGATTTATTTTGGTATTCGGATAATTTTTCTCAAACTGACGATTTGTCCCACCCAAATTCTAAAGTGTTCTGCAACCAGTCAAACGCAACATCGTTGCGGGCTAGTATTTATTTTAGGATAAAGAAGTTCTTACTATAAAATACAATATGCTTTTAAAGTATATAAATAAGGTAGGGGGCCCGAATATGGCCCACCTTAATTTTGTTGATTTTTCACTAAGAAAAACTATTTGCTTCGTGCGAATCGACTGAACCATTAAGTTGGGAGACTATTTGGACAAATGAAAACATATATCGGCTTCCTAGAAATGACGTATAAAAATGTAAGAAATCGAAAACTAAAATGTTGCCAATATGCCCAATATGACCCGCTATAGAAAATAAGAACGTATGGAAAAAGTGATGTGTAATGTTTCTGTATTATTCATATATGCTACATATTGAGATATATACATTATAAGCATACATAATTTATATGACATTGCAAAACCAAGAATATGGTATTAATACAAAATGCCAAAGTTTGTGAAAAACGAGTGAATATACAAGAAGAAAAAAAATATGAGTAAATAAGAAGTGTAACACAAACGAAGAAGTTTAGAACGTCACGTCTCACATGAGGGACAAAGAAATGGTCCGTGATCGTTAGCGGTGATTCCAACACACTCTTCATGAACGTATTTGCGCTACGATACGCAAAGATGCATGTCTGCAACCTTGTCTGCCTGACAAAGGTAACAAAACAAAGATTCACAAGACTTGGAGCAACTCAGTGTCGGTTCTTCAGGACCATTAGAAGCAGTTGCAGAAATTCTGATCGTTTTAAAAGTGATGACACTTGCTTTGTTTTGGTTTTAATCTTCTTATTCTTTGTATTGGAATTGATAGTACCTGGCATTATCTCCGTTTTAATTGCTACACATTATGATGATGAGTGTTCTGTACAAACATTTCAAATACCAAATTCTTTCATTTTAAACAGTTATGACTGCATTTTGCACCGTATGGCTCATCTTGCCTACGTGCCACGGTGGGCCACATTGCGCACTATTGACCTCTTTACTTTTTCTCGGTCCTGCTAGTTACAAAATGTAATGCATTGCGTCATACACATTTTATGTTCAGGTGCGCTCACATACTTACAGTATCCTCGCATTATACGGATTAGGTTTTCAACACTAGATACTGAAACGAAACAGTATTTATCATGCTAAAATAACAGGAACATATTTTCTTGCTCAATATGCCACTTCAACTGGAGCTGGTACCGCTCACTCCACTCGCAAACAAATGAATCTAGCCAAAATGCTTCTTCTTGCCATGAGGATAGATATAGTTTACAGTAACATCTAGTAGCACTAACGAAAAGCTGCAGAGATCGGGGGGTGGGGGGCATATTGGGAACCCGGGCCATAATCGGTACACTTACCTTATATGGAAATATATGAAAGTAACAATGAAATATTGAACTGTCACCCGACTTACGTTGCTCTGCAAAATTTCATCATCGTATGACGTCGGGAAATGAGTTAAATGAACGGTGCAAGATTTGAGGACACGATAAACCATTGCGAACTAAGCACCAAGAACAAACGCCAAGGAAATTAATGCAAATACAAATATTGAAAACAAACAATACTAATTTCCTTTGCACATCCTAATTTCCTTATTTGGTGAGATATATGATCCAATCCCTCCATCAACTGTCAGATTCCATGTTCTCTCGTGAGTGGGGTTTCTGATTTCTTCTTGTTATTCTGTTGATACAAGGAGTAATTAGTTATCCATTATCCACCTAGTATGTGTTCTTAGAATGCCAATGGGAATATAAAACTTTATCTGATTTTTAACTAAGATTTAACTGACCGTATTTCTTCCACAGATGAACTTGATAGTTGATTAAAGTTGAGAATTGTTTGTTTACCAGCTGGTCTGCGATTTACAAAGCGTGTCTCATCCAACGACTTAATTGAAGCGTTCAGAAGTTCTAGTAACTTACCAGATGATCAATAAAGTAATCAATAGCATTAGTTAAAATTTAGCTTGATACTGGAAGTAGATGGCAAAACTGACTTTGAAGCGAGGGAAAATGTCTCTGATGAACAATTATGTAAATCCAAATTAATATGTAGATGTAAACGTAGTAGACGACAGAGTTTTATGAGTACACATGTAAGGTTTTTTTTCTTCTGGAAAGTGGTACTTCGATGTATCAGAAGATTATTTTACTTATTTGGGGGAATTTGGAATTCCGTTTGGGTTTAATAGAATTTTAAGAACTTATGCTTTCTAGGCCAACATATATTATCTCGAATTTGTATTTTCATTTTTATACAATTCTCCCCCCCCCTAATTTTACCTAAGCTCCATGAATATACTGTGTTGTATATATTTGGATTCTGAATCATTAAAATAAAATTAGTTGTAGCAGATATTTGCAAAATGAAATTGGTCATTGGATGACATTTGTATCTAATACCGATTTTTTTTTTAGATATTTCGTATTCAATATCTATACTGACAAGCAAACATACAGATGGGGAAGAAAAAGTTATGATTTTTTGCCCGTGCGTCATGATTAGGATTTCAAAATATGTGCGCATGCAAATTTTGGCAACCCGAACGCAATTGCTTTGGGGGATATTGATGATACAATAGTCACATCCTTGTCTGTGGAGAGTGCTATAAAAATATTGACATACCATTATACTTTTCAATTACTGAAAGAAATGGAAAGCAGATACCTTGTGGGGGTATATTCTTCATGGCCGCCATCTTGAATGTCGATTGATTTTCTTAAATTGGAAGGGGGGTCATGTAATACGTCATTCTGGGCTAGAATTTTACGGGAAATACGTTTCTGAAGTCAGTTTTGTCGTAAATGCAATATTGTGAGAGATGTGACGTAGGGTAATGATGCAATAACCTTGAAACACCTATTTCACTTTGAAATATCGACGGACAGGAAATCTAAATGCGTACAAATCTATATCGCTGGGCACTATACTCAGGAACAAGTAGTATGCATTTAGGTTTCATTTTCGTCGTTATTTCAAGGCAAAATAGGCGTTTCAAAGCTATTGTTGCATCATTATCCCATGCTAGCGTCACATGTCGTGCATATCTTACTCCTGACGTCTTCTGGTACATTTTTGTCACTGAGAATAGTTTTCAGGTTTTCTGTTGTCATTTTTCACTAAATACAATGCGATAAATTTCACAGCATGGCTTCGTCTTTCGATAACCTTTGAAGAACAAATGACGGAGAACGAACTTAACTAGTAGCCATAACGGATTGTGGATCACTCTAAAAAGATGAGAAATAAACCACTCTAAAAATGATTAGAAATCAATGTTTCAAGTTTGAAGAATGAATTACATCCAAAGGCGTCGGCATTCCATCTAGAAAGATTACATTTTTCATCCAAAGCGTGAACGTTTCTTTGAAAACCACCCTTTTGGATTGAAAATTCTTGTCTGTAAGTGTGACCCCCTCTTCCCGCTCTCAAAGAGCGAATTATCCGCTCTTCTGAGTTAATGTGTAGTATCATTCGCCAGGTGAAACCAAACGAAAACCTGGGAAATCAGTGAAAAATGGACGCCAGTGAATAATGGACGCCAGTGGGATTCGAACTGAGTAGTATGTACATTTCAAGTGCCGTTCTAAAATAACTGCACATCGACGAGCTCTGAGACTAAAAAGCTGCAACATTAAAAGTTGAGATCAAATTCCAATCCAACTCTTCACCTAAACATCGTTAGCTCTAGTGAAACATTTCTAACCTTTTTCAACATATGGAACACTAAAAGTATAGTTTAAAATCCTGATGCACACTCTCACGATCTAAATGAAATACACATTATTCTTATATTAAACTAATTTTCTTTGTATTATTATTTGAAGCTTATGATAGAAAAGTATTAGTTGAACACAGATAAGAAGTAAAGTGTTCCATCATAACGTGCCTTTTATTTCGTAAGGGGAATCTGCATTATTAACTACTATTCCTGTATACGTTTCCTCGCGGTATACTATAACCAGTGTCGAGGCATACCGGTTGAAAACTCCTGCTTTGCAGTGAGAAAGAACTTTTCCTTCATTTTGCTCTTCTTTGAACTTTTTTAATGATGTTGTGAGATAACAATCTACCTAACGAGGCTTATTAAAGTCACTTAAAAGACTTCTTCCCAAGAAGAATGTATCTTCGATCGATCGGTCTAAAACGCTTATGTAATTAAATCCCAGTAACATTTAACCCAAAAGGATGTAATTACACTAAGAAGCTATTTTTTTCTCGTAGGAAAAAATAGAAAAATTAAGCAGATGCCAAAATGCACCAGAAAGCCAAAAATAAGTTAAAGAAACCTATTAAATATTTTACATTATCTACGCAAAGACAACGCTAGGCACATTGTCTAAAATTTGCTAACTTGACGTCGACTTCAATCGGTTTAAATATTGAATATTTCTTAGTTATTGTTCGTTAGTCTTGACTTTTTAGTGAAGTTTGAAAAGCTTTTCTAAAAATTAATTTTTACTAATTTGTTTTGAGAGATGCAAATATTTCTCAAAATGGATATGATCATTATAAAATTATTTGCTATATGCTATCCAAACAACATTTGTATAATACATTGAATTGAATCCAATTTATTTATGGCTTTTAGGCATCTCAGACTCAGATCGGGATATGGTTGGGAAGAGGATGTTAGAAAGTAGTAAGCCGGAGCCTAGTTTGTCGGTATCATCCCAGCATTTGCCTGGTCTGACTGAGGGAAAATCTTGGATAAATCAGCCAGGAGAGTGTAGAAGAGATTGCGTAATCAATTAAAATCAACTGACAAGATTTATACACTAAACCTTATTTTTCCGTGCGCGTGGTCACGTGTTCAATTACCGCCGTGGTCTATTGAACGGAGTGGTTCGGAACCCACTTTACTGAAAACTGTAGGTTCTGTTAGCTAACCAACTCGTTTAGGACGTTAATAACAATTCACTCAATCAGTGACTAAACCTTAATACAGAAACACACAACAGGATGTAACCGTTTATTTGTGGCATGTGTTAAGGTTTGAGTAAGTAAATTGTTTAGGAAACGTGATTGCTTGAAATTTGTTTAGTTGTCGAAAAGTGGACGTGATTGGCGGAAAGTGAAGTAATTCTCTCTGGGTTTCATGATATTACATATTACATTTACGGCAAAACTGACTTCAGAAACGTATTTCCCGTAAAATTCTAGCACACAATGACATATTACACGATCCGTTTCCCATGAAAGAAAATCAATCGACATTCAATATGGCGGACTTCAAGATGGCGGCCATGAAGAATATACCCTACACAAGGTAGCGCCTTCCATCCAGTACCCATTACTATGTATCTGCTTTCCATTTCTTTCAGAAATTTAAAAGCATAGTAGTATGTCAACACTTTTATATCACTCTCCAGAGACAAGCATCTGACTATTGTGTCATCAATATCTCCCAAACGAATTGCGTTCGGGTTGCCAAAATTTGCATGCGCACATATTTTGACTTCCTAATCATGACGCAGGGGGAAAAAATAATAACTTTTTCTGTCCCATCAGTATGTTTGCTTGTGAATTGGATGTCAGCTCCATGGCAGAATATAAATTTTGTTCTTCTCTTAAGATGCTGGCAACATTACTGCAAAATTTGTTATTTTCTAGAGAAGCAGCAACCATTTTATCTTAAGAGTTAACTGGGAAGTAAGTTGCTCATTCTGCAAATGTTATGATTTTTCTCTGTAAGGAGGCCCTATATCTTTGTATATTGTCAGTTTCTTACACCGTTGGAGCTTCTACCATCAACCAAAATGTTTATCATTAGCATAATCTCCGACTTTAAACCAATAAGATCAGACTGCACTTTGAAACCTACATCAGTTTCATTTCTAATATTTCAACAAATATTGCAAATCCCATTTATTGAACGCAAAACTTGGATGATGCTGCAAGTCTAAAGTGCAAAATGTCGCCACCAGTTACCATGTCTAGATCAACAGTTCCCACAGTATACAGTCTTCCTGAATACTAATCAAGTGCTTGTCAGAAGCAGAAACAATGAGAATCACCCAGTCTTTAACAGTTTCAAATCTTACTCTCAAGGTCATTATGGTTGTTGAGAATTAGAACTTAGTCTTTGTTCTAATTAGAGAGGCCTTTAAAAGAAATATTCAATCATCAATGTCGAAGGTTTTGTACTGAAGACCAAGAACTCTGTTGAGAAGCCGATCTTGCAGTTGGACTATAGGGTAGTTGGCAAATAGATCCGGATATTAGGTATCCGGATCCGCGATATCAAAATCCGGGGCCGGGTTTCGGATATCCGGATCCTTTGGGATGTGGATCTGGGCATCCTTACCAGAGGGAAGGGTTATCGATCTGGATATTGCTAAGTGACTGATGAATGGGACACTTATCACATGCAAAAGACTGTTGGTCATATAAGTCAGAAATAAGCCAGATTCAGACTATCCGACAAGACGTAAGTCTTGTCTGCGTCTAGACCATAAAAGATTGATTGTCAGTCTTTGAACTGAGCAATCCCTGAAGTCTGAGAGAAAAGGTCTGATGAGAATAGCTTCAATTCTGATTTTTAATCAAACTTGCATGACAGTGTGAACGCTCGTTCAGTTTGTTATTAATTTTTTGGCTAGCAGCAGTAAAGGAAACATTAAATTGTGTTCGTTTTTCTGTCTAAAAGTTTGGATAGAGCTGTTAGAATTTGAAATTGGGATATTGAAACTCGAGTTTTGATCAATCCAAACAAGTTTCTTTATTTCGAAATTCTAATTTTCAATAAAAATTGAAACCTAAATTTTCGATTAAAATTAAAACAGAAACGACTTTAATGAAAATTACTGAAAATGAATTTTATTGAAGCAAAATGAAAATTAATTCTGTTTTAATAAAAACCCATTACAACTGAGAAATTGGAAAATATTTATTTTTAATCGAGTAGTCAGATACTTTTTAGTCTTCAAAATGGAAAACGATGTAAATTTAAAAGGAACGAAAAATAACTGAATTGAAAAAAATCGAAAACTTATTTTTCGTTATTGAAAATTTGTTTCCCACTCCAAATGTCATTACTTCAACCCAACAGTTTATCATCTGTTACAGTGTTTTCAACCTTTTAATACTCACGGACGAACAAACTATAGGGAAACTTTAAAGAACCAGAAGAATGCCAGTAAGCAGGGGTGCCCATCCCCCCCAAAGCTGATGGCGCATTCCCCCAAAAAACCAACAATCTTTTCCCCCTTAGGACTATTACCCAGAACTTAAATTTGATACAATGTTCAACCGGCGGATTTGGGTGGATACCTTCCAGGTGAACAGGTTCCAGAACCTGCAGCGGAAAATTTTTGAAAATGAGTTTCTCAAAATGGTGTTTTAATGCTACTCTGACTCTAAAATCATAAGCAAAGTATTGTGCTTATTTAGGGGAACTTTTTTAAAATTTTAGTACAATACTATAAAATAGAACAGATTAAGGCTGTGAAAATTTATTTTGTGGGAAAACATATTTATAAAAAAGGTTAAATTGTAAAAAAAAAATAAAAATCATATTATTTTAGAATAACCTGAGACTTCAAAATTTTAAATTAAGAAAAAACGGAAAAATAAATTTAATGCTGTTCTCTTAAAATTACACAGCTGGATCCTGGATCTATCGAAGACTGTCGAATTACTACAGTAACTATTACGATACCTTAGCACAGCACACCTTATAGCTATTATGTACCCGTGAAATGAGTAAACAATAGGGATATCTAAATAAAATATTTAAGTTTAGCAATACCTTTACTGAAATGATATAATTCTTGCAATGGGGTTTGAAGCCCAGAACTTCGGAGCCATCGCAGTCCGCATATACAGTTGGGGTTCTTATTATTTTATGATCATTAGGGATCGAAGCCCGAAGCCTTGGAATTCACTAGGCACTTCCTTTAACTTGTGCGTAGGGGCCAGAAAGTCTAATATTTGGGCTGATATGTGTGGTATATTCAGTGGGAGCCATTTATGTAACTTTTCAAGCTGAAAAGGGCTCCAGGTTTCATGAGTAGTTCTCAACCCCTAGTAGCTCGTACCTGCTAGCTTTTATATGTTATTTTTTAGGTTTGGGTGCTTCCAGGCACTTTTTTTTTGGACTTCGAAGTGTGGCGTATGTTCACCTGTCTCTCAAAAAGGTCGAATATTATGTCAATTAATCGAGAGAAGTTTTTCTTTCATATCTTTGTTATTTGGATCTTTCCGTTTGTTTCTGAATTCATATGTGAGTATTATGTCCTCTTAAACGAACCTCGCCGTTATGTATGTGGATTGACTGAGTTTCCTTACAGATATTTCATTAGGAGAGTATTTGTTTTCTCCGTGTTTGTAGGTAAAAGTTTAGGGCATTTCCCTTGTTTCATTTTTTGTAATACATATTTTTATTAAGTTTTGGGTACTAAGCTGTTTGTTTGGTGATATCTGTTTTTTTTTTCAGCATTATTATGCTGCTATGTTTAGCTTCGAGTGTTTGAAGCTTTATGTACATCAGAAATATTGTACTAGCTTGGTAGTCATTCCTGAAGGCTTAAATATTTTTTTGTAGTATATGTGAGTTTCATACACTAATTTGGTACTGCACATTTTCATCTCCCGAAAAATATATTCGGTTTCATCACTTGATAATCTTTCCAGGTGCGCACCTGTTATCTTGAACCAATGTGGCTTGCAGTATTTTGTGGCTGCATTTTATTTTTTGGTTTGGACTCGGTTTTATGTTTGCTAACTATGCACCAGTAGTATTTGAGTGCGTGTAATTAAGCACCAGCGTAGTCCACAGTAGTGGCTAATAATATGTGTTCTCCCCTTTTTTTGTACATTTTTTAGAAGTTCAGTTCTGGAAAAAGACCAAACATTGGTGTTTAGTATGCTCAGGGACACAAAACCTAAGCTTAAAGTATCCTAACAGAGCGGGCTTGTTATATTCTTTGTAATTGTTGTTCATTTGTGTTTTGTCTCTAACACAGAAGTATTCGGGAATATTCCACGAATAATCCATGAATTCTTAAGATTCAATGGAATAGATTGTGCTTGTATCATTTTGTGCTGAGGATAACCACAGAAGTGGTATAGCAAGGGGTAAACCTGCTATCTTCTCTTGTCTAGTATTAGTGTTTCGCCTAAGCGGCAGGTCCTTTCAGGTTGTTTTTTTTCTTCACCGTTTACTATTTGTTTCAGGCAGAGTGAAAAAAATATTTTTGAACAATATTTATTTTATAAGTTCTTTAGTTTATAAGTTATAACAATAGAATTCTATGACAAACGTTTGTTACTGCGGCGATCTGCTTGTGCGTTCCGTGAGCCATAGAGTTAGTAAGTGAGTAATTTGTTTAATAAGGAGTTGAGCAACCCTCAAGGGTTCTTAGCTATTTTTGTGTTTACAAATGTTAACATTTCCCTATAATTTTTGGGGCGAGTTCGCCAAGTTCCTGCGAGAAGGTTTATATTTTTGTCCCCAGACAGGACTCGACGTAGTGTTCCCAGAGTTTTTTTGCTGGAATTGTAGCGCTTTTCATTGAAGAAAGAAGTTGGTAATAGAGTAAACTGAAACTATTTGAAGTGTATACTTCAATGTTTTTTATTTTTAAAATATAATTTTTATATTTGTAACTAACTTCAGCTGGCTACTTGCGCAGTACTTCATTCATCGAGTATCCAAGCAGGGGGTACGGGGGTTCACCCCGGGAAATTTTTGAAAATTAGCTTTTCAAAATCGCGGTTTAATGCTATTCCGACAGACGACAGTAAAATTGCTAGTTCGACATTAGAATCCCCCACAATTTTTTTATTCCCCGCTAAAATTTTTCTCAGTGGCGCAACTTGCGCCATACATCCCCCCTGTGGGCGGCCCTGCCAGTAAGTTGGAGGTTTATTTGACGTTCAATAGATGGCAGCACATCTTCAGATTCAAGATGTTTTAACAAGAGACATGTAAATTTTAATCTCAATTTTGAACTGTCAAACTCTACAAAAAATGTTAAATATTTAAGTATATTAGTTTCAAAGGACCGGTACAAGAGTTTTTGCGGATTAGCAGTTGAAAACCACTGTTCTGTTATATGGAACTAAATATCAATACCGATTCTTTTATGTGTTTACAAAAATATTTACAAGAAATGAGTTAGAGACGTTCGACAAAACGTATAGTGTGGACGCTATCAACGCAAACGGATTGTCTGAACGATTTGATACACGTCTTGTCTGATAGTTTGGACCTGGCTATAGACTTATTTCCATTTTATGACTATCACGCATTTAACCCGTATCGAGGTTATGTTTTCTTTGTGTCTTCTGTACAACCCCCCCCCTATATGTTTAGAGAGTCTATAGGCAATATATTGTTTGATTTTAAGTTTATTTTCAGCAAGTGAAGTTTTAGTTGGAACATTAAAAATTCCTTATTTCATAATTTTATATGCATCAATGAAAACCTTGGACAAGACTCTATACAGTAAAGTTTTCAACTACGTATCTGGGTAATGCCAGCAGTATATTGATTTATAAATGTAAGTGGGACCATTAGAGAAAGATCACCACTTCTTTGGTGTGTATTTTAAACTAGCTGATTTTCCCGCCCGTTGGTGCGGGGTGAATAAAATATGTTGGTAACAGTCATCAGGACTGTCACCAATCAGCTTTGTTCGAGGTGCGTTACCTAAGATAGAGTCTGTTAATGAACTGATAGTCATACCAAATTTGATCACTTGGAGGTAGACAATCCGTCGAACAACATTGTAGTGTGGGTTGCCGCCTGCTTTCCTTTTAAAATTTCGATTATTTACTACCATTAGTGGAATTCAATGGATAATTAGATGGTCGATTATCTCTGAAGATAATAATTTTAGAATCGAAGTGATATGATAACTTCCCAGTCCGATCTAGTGTTTGATCATGTGCGAAAAATCATGTGCAACTATTTTTTGCGTGATTCTCACGCACAGGTAATCACTTCGAATTTTATATATAAATTGTTGGAAGAGAAGGAATGACGAATGCCATTCTAGCTTATTCTTATGTATGAATTAAAAGAAGACTGTAGCAATAAAGTTTACAAATTTTCTGACATCCCCTTGCACGAAAACCCTAGGGGAACCCCTGTTTACATATGTCTTACTTACCTATTATCAATTTGAATTGTTCCATCCTTATAGAGTCTTGCAGAGCCATCATGACTGAGATGCTTCACAATTTCCACTTCTTTCGAGTTACGAATGTGCAGCTGTAAAGAAATATTTTCTCTTAGATGTTAATTTGGTTTACATAAAGGCCATCTTGTAACATGTTGAAAAAGGGCTCAGAAAAGAGATCACATGCTCATTCCTTGGCACGTGAACAAAAAGCAACTCTAAACTAACGAACGTTTCACGATATATTAAACAAAAGCTGTAAATATTATAATTTATTTGTATTGAATTTGTGACATAAGGTCTTCAAGACGTAGAATATTGTTTTCAGTAAACATACAAAACAAAATTGCTTACAAATGATATTAGGTTAATCACGGAGGAAATATAATTAGTTCTAATCTAACCGTAAAACTGCATATAACGGAGTACCGTACATCAGGAATCCATAGAGACGACAGTTCTTTGCCCGTGAGAACAATCCAGGGTTCATTGAATGTATCTGGGAATGCGAGACGCGGGTCCTTCCACGAAGTGATGAGGTATATCACGAACTCCATATCCTGGAAGCAAAAGCAGCAAAGTCTGAAACAGCACCCGTATAAGGGATTATTTTGTGAACATTAAAAGTAGCTTTTCCAACAACATTGTATTTAAATGAAAAGTACATAAAACACGTACGTGATTACCGTAAAAATGTGCACATGCACTTTTCTTTTACACTTTAAAATACCCTTCAGACGCCAGCACTTTAAACCTCAGTAGCTCAGCTCCTAATTAACCTAGAGGGATGATTTAGGTGTCAATCTCTTCTGGAAGAATGAAGCTTTCCAACGATGTGCATTTCATTTATGTCGGGGAGCCCGCAGTGGAGGGGCAGGGGGGCAAATTTGGGTGTTTTTAGTTCCCGCTCCCCCTTCAGCATATGATGTGCCAACTTTCCCCCAAAGGAGCTACAAGCATAAAAATTTGTATCAATAGAGAGAAATGAATATAGTAATTACTGATACTCTGTGTATGGCCATTGGGCTTGCGAGGGTTAAATGGGGGGTTACGACAAATAACAGTGTTGTCAGAGTACCACAAAAGTCATAGAAACCTTTTTTATTTTCTTATTCTTCTTTTACGGGCTGGGCATGGGCACAAAAGTTACCTCGGTGAAATCTGTGTCCCATAAGCTTTCCAACGAGGTATAGTTCATGTCCCTCTGACAATTAGGGGCGATGTTATAAATAAGGGAATGCGATAGTCCATCAAAACAAAATATACAGGATGACCATAAAAGGTACGATGTTCTGATTTTTTCTCCCTTGCTATTGCATCTACGCCCTTCATTTTTTATATGATTGTTCCCAATATCTTGCGTATATGTGATAATTTATTTTCTTGCGTAAGACAAATAACAGTGTTGCCAGCCTCCCACAAAGTTAAAAAAATATATTTTCAATCTTTTTATTTTCCTCTTCTTCTTCTACGGATTGAGCATAGAGGGCACAAAAGTTACCTCGTTGGAATATGTATTCCATTAGCTTTCCAACGAGGTATAGTTCATGTCCCGGTGACAATTAGGAGCGATACTAGGGCCGCCAACGTGAAGGTCTACGATTTTCTTGAAATCCCTATCCGGTGTATAAAGGTTAAAAACATTCGCATCCTCACATGAACCAATTGGGATTTTTCTTGTCATCTGCGTGCCAATATTTTGATCAAGAACTTTAGATTAGGCAAAGTGATGTACTCCAACTTTATCTAACCTAACTTTGTCTATTTAGTGGGAACAGAAAAGTAATCAAACCTAATTTACTTAATTTCGTCTCGTCATAGTAGCCATAATGGAGTGTGAATCACTCTTAAAATGATTAGAAATCGATCTTTCAAGTTTGAAGAATAAATTACATTCAAAGCCGTCGATATTACATCTAGAAAGATTACATTTTCCATCCAAAGCATGAGCGTTTCTTTGAACCCCCCATTTTTGATTGAAAATTCCTCTTTCTGCTCTCAAAGAGTAAATATTCCGATTTAATGTGTGGCATTACTCGGCAGGTGAAACCAAAGAAAAGCCTGAAAAAACTATGAGTAATGGGCGCTAGCGGGACTTTAACCTGTGTAGTATGTACCTTTCAAGTGCCGTTCAAAAACAAGTGCCCATCGAGGAGCTGAGACTAAAAAACTGTAACATTAAAAGTTCAGATCAAATTCGAATCCAACTCTTTAGCTCTAGTGAAACGTTTCTAACCGTTTTCAACATATGGAACACTAAAAGTATAGTTTAAAATCCGGATGCACACTCTCACGATCTAAATGAAATACACATTATTCTTATATTAAACTAATTTTCTTTGTATTATTATTTAAAGTTCATGATAGAAATGTATTAGTTAAAGACAGATTAACTTATACCGTACCTTAGAATAAATAAATAAAATATTATTATTAATATTAGTTAAGAAGTAAACTGTTCCATCATAATGTGCCTTTTATTTTGTAATGAGAATCTGTATTATTAACTACTTTTTCTGTTTACGTTTTCTCGCGGCATACTATAACCAGTGTCGAGGCATACTGATTGAAAACTCCTGCTTTGCAGTGAGAAAGAACTTTTCCTTCATTTTGCTCTTCTTTGAACTTTTTAATGATATTGTGAGATAACAATCTATCTAACGAGGCTTATTAAAGTCACTTAAAAGAGTTCTTCGCAACAAGAATGTATCTTCGATCGCTCTGTCCAAAACGCTTCTATAATTAGATCCCAGAAACATTTAATCCAAAAGTAGGTTATTACACTAAGAAGCTATTTTTTTTTCATACAAAAATTAGGAAAAGTTAAGTAGAAGCTAAAATGCAACAGAAAGCCAAAAACAAGTTAAATAAACCTATTAAATATTTTACGTTACCTACGCAATAACAACGCTTCAACTATTTCTCAAAATGGATATAATTATTACAAAATTATTTGCTATATCGTCGTCGGAACTGCAATACCCCCTATGTGGATTTTTAAAATTTTTCATGTTTTTGCACCAGCTTATTTATAGTTCTGTGTACTCTGCATACTGTAGGAAAAAATCATGTAACCCGACTTCTACTTTTTGAGATATAACAACGTTAAAGTACGTAAATTGTATTCAAGACTGTAGTACAGAAATCCCTTTTTTGGCCTTCCTGAAAAATTGATGGTTTGCCACATACGGGGTATTGCAGTTCCGACGATGATATGCTATCCAAACAACATGGGTATAATACATTGAATTGAATCGAATTTATTTATGGCCTTTAGGCAACTCAGACACAGATCGGGATAGGGTGGGGAAAAGGATATTAGAAAGTAGTAAGCCGGAGCCTAGTTTGTCGGTATCAGCCCAGCATTTGCCTGGTCTGACTGAGGAAGAATATTGGATAAATCAGTCAGGAGAGTGTAGAAGAGATTGCGTAATCAATTAAAATCAACTGACAAAATTTGTACACTAAACCTTATTTTTCCGTGCGCGTGGCCACGTATTCAATTCCAGCCGTGGCCTATTGAACGGAGTGGTTCGGAATCCACTTTACTGAAAACTGTAGGCCCCGTCCTGAGAAGCTAACCAATTCTTTTAAGACGTTAATAACAATTCACTCAATCAGTGACTAAACCTTAATACAGAAACACACAACAGGATGTAACCTTTTATTTGTGGCATGTGGGTTTGAGTAAGTAAATTGTTTAGGAAACGTGATTGGTTGAAATTTGTTTAGTTTTCGGAAAGTGGACAATCTCTCGAACGTGATTGGCGGAAAGTGAAGAAATTCTCTCTGGGCCTCTGATGCTCACGTCATAGCATTGGGAAGTGTTTATCTGGAGGTGCTGATAGACCATTGAAACTGTAAGGTTCTACGGTGAACTTTTACTTTAGGTCACAATGGCTCGTGTCCTCAAATCTTGCAACGTTAATTTAACTTATTTTCCAACGTCATAGAATGACGAAATTTTGTACAGCGACGTAAGTTGGGTGACAATACAATATTCCATTGTTATTTTTATATAGTTCTATAATTATGTAGATTTTAGAAGCATATTTTAAAAATTATTTTTAAATAATATGACTTCTTTATCCTAAAATAAATGTATGACTTTTTTATCCTGCAACGATGTTGCGTTTAACTGGTTGCAGAACACTTTAGGATTTGGGTGACAAACTAAAAAGCTATTTTTTTTGTTATCAGGTTTAGTGTATATGCCTTGTCAGCCAATTTGAATTAACTTTTGTTATGGATATAAGGTCTCGACGTAAGGCTCGTCATGATTCAATCCTTTACACCCAGTTCAAATCCACAAACATCCATACCCCTGCTGAGATTCGAAACCGGGACTTTGAGTCGTTGGTCTAACGCCTTAGACCGCACGAGTACCTGGTCGGCCATGACACCCTCGGATGAAGTACTATTTGCGTTACGTGAATAAACGTATTTTAAGCGTGTATTTTTTTTTTTTCAAAGAAACATTTTAAACCTTATTGCAGTTCTAGTGTTACGGTGCTTCACAAACTAATTTGGAATTTTGTTTTCTGTTAAAGTACTAACCAATTTACTCTCTCTGAGAGCTGTAATGGCAGCGATGGACAGGCTCAATTCTACCTGCACTGGTTCTCCTGAAGAAGAAGAAGAACAAAATAAGACACATATATTATCACATGTTTTATATTAATTCACTTCAATTCCTTTCATGACGATATGGTAGCTGTATTACACATATAGTTCACTGCTTACTTTTTTAAGATAATTTTTTAAAACGAGAATGAAAGAAAACAACATTAACCCCGGTATTAAATAAATCTAAAGTAGGAAGCTCACGACTATTTATGTTTTGATAAACTGAAATATTTGCATAAATGTTAATATAAAGCAACCATCTCTGGAGCTAGATGACGGCAGTTCCTCCGAATGTCTTTAATGCATTTGTTTTCGTTGCACAAAACTGCAGATGCACCTACAAATTCAAGACTAGGGAGTTCAAACGTTTAGAGGAGAAACTTCACAACCATCTGCGCCACCTTCTTATTTTCTTTCTTGTTTCTTGTTGAAAGAGGTTCATTGTTATAGGTTTATATTCTCACTACAACAGCATTTCTCAACCTGTTTCATGCCGAGACCCTCCTTTTACCATATGTTCTGGCTGGCAACCCCCAAAAGTACTTTTCATGTTCATACAAAGCGATTTCGTTTCACTTTGTGTGTGTTGAAGCCTTCAGGAGGATATTGAATACACACACACACCTCGCAACCCCCTTGCACACAACCCGCGACTCCCATGTTAAGAAACCCTGCACCACAACAATCAAGGGATTTCAACAACGAACAAAAACATTCAGCACGGATAGAACTCGTGCAGCAGTTGTGAAACTTTCTTCTCTGAAAGTTAGGACTTTCTAGGCTTGAATTTGTAAGTGCGGCGTTGCAATTACGTACAATATATATAAGCATATAAAGATCGTAAGGAAGTGCTGCCATCCATCTACTTTTAGAGATAGTTGTGCTTTGCACTAACCTTAACAAGAAGAAAATGCTTAAACGATAGAAATAGTAAGCAGTGTTTCTTCCAGAAAATTTTATTCAGGGGTATCGTGTGTGGAGGAGAGGGGCTAAAGAAAATCATAAATAATACACATTGACTCCAATGTGCTAAAATATAAAATAACAATAATGTTACTTAACAATATTTCGTACTTTCTCAGTTAGTGTCAAAAGAACATCAAGAATATTTTTAGAATGTGCTATTATTATATACGTATTTCAGCTTACATATGAATAATACAAGTGCTGAAACTAATTCTTTCGGTGTGAGGTTGAAAATCTCTGATCGGGGAAGCCCCCCGAAAGCGTGCCTGAAAGAAACATTGAACGTAAGAGCTGACTGGAACGGATGGAGATTACTAAACTTAGATGAACCTATCACTGTAGCGAAAAAAGAAGTGGTAATACGAATGTACAGATGCAAGATGTACGGCAGCAAAAAGGAAGTTGACTTAACCTTTACACAACTCTCTTGTAAAGTTACATTACTTCCTGTTACATTTCAGCCGTGGAACATACATATGCAATAACCATGTCATGTCAGCTGTACGCTCTATTATTTTCTCTGACTTGTGTTAGTTATGTGTTGAATTACACAGGAGGTTAAAGAAGTGTTGCAAACTTTCAGGTTAGGAATTTCTCATCACAATGAGCAAATATGTTTTAATAAACATGAACCAAGATACGCCTCATGTTCAAGAAATTTAACGTTTAATCTTTTAAAAAATACAAATTTTGTCTCTAGATTTTGGGGAAAATAATTCGGATTCTACAACTCGGAAGTTATGCTTAACAAGTATTTATTTTGACACAAGTTGGTAGCAGACATTTATTTTTATAAAATGGGTTAGCAGCATTGACAACTGGGCTGCTTAGATGCTATAAAAACACAGTATTTCTCTTGTATACAATAATGTTTATGTCAAGGTCACTGCGGATACGTGACACGGTATGGAAGGAATTTGAAAAATTGATTTTTTGAAAATATAATGGCAACACTGATAAGTGGATATGCTTGGTAACGGGAATACCCAAAGTATTTTTCTTTTGTGTTCAATAATGTTTCTCGCTAAGTCTGGTGCAGAAAAGTTTAACATAATGGAAACGATTCGAAAAATGTATTTTAAAGTAATGTGTTGACAACATCAACCCACTGCACCAATAAAAGAGTTCCAACTGACCTTTCTAACGTGAGTTAGAATAGCCAAGATTACCTTCCCTCAACTACCTTTGCACATCTTCTGGTTCCTAAGAGTTGTTTACACACGGAAGAACAGGTGGATCAACGAACGGACAGGAGATTATAAGGTCCTTTTTTATATAGCTACGCAAACCAGGAACCTAAAAAGGGGAAAATAAATGTTAAATATTTCCTTGATACGCTACCTGCTATCACAAGGATTTAAAAAAAAAAATGATTCTTCGTTTTTTCCTGTGATTTTAATGAAGTACGATTATCCGAGAAAATACTAACAAGGGAAGTCGGGGAAGTGGTACGCGGGGATCTGCATGTGTTATATATCGTTGGAAAGGTCACACCAAGTACACGTTATATGTGAAATATCTCGCTTGAATGGGGCCTGTAGGGGGCGTGGCGACC
>JAGDQP010016517.1:0-18099 GCA_022664845.1 Lepisma saccharinum
CTTCGAGTTTTGGGTACTTACGCCCCTTTATCGTAACCACTCTCCAGGACACTGGGCTTCCATGTTGCAGATTTTTTCCCATACCCACCACCTGTGGGAATGAGATATTTATTGAAACATAGGGAAGCTTTGCCATATTTATAGTAGCCTACTTGTGATGATACAGCAAATTTGCTTCCTGCTGGCGGCCCTAAAATCCACCACCACCAACCCTAAGGCTCGAACATCATCTGGTGTTTTGCTCGGATTTCACAGCTTTTTATTCGTGTATATATATATACTGGGTTCGCCTCGCTGGGTGTGCTGCCCCAGAATTCCGTGTGCACCCCAACTTCAAATTTTTAGGGTTACGCCCCCTTTATTGTGATCAGACTTTCTGGGGACAGCGCCCCATGCTGTGCAGACCTTTTCCCATGAGGTCACGGAAGAAATAAAAAGTCGCTTAGTATCGGGGAGCGTATGTTTCTATTCAATAAAATAAACTTCTAACGTCGCTATTAATATCAAGAAAATTGAAATTGAAATTGAAAATATACAAAGCGGTTATTCTGGCGGTAATACTTTACGGTTGCAAAAGTTGGTAATGCAAGTAGAGATTTCACTAATACTCGGGCAAATTTCACCAAAGCCCTGGTGATGTTGGTGATGTTGGTGCTGCTGCTCCTAAGGATGTTTGTTATATGTCCGTATTTCCATAGAACAAACGTTTCTTTGCAGGATAGTTCACTCCATCTAACACATGCTTCTTTCTTTCTTCTCTGCTCCTGCTGCTTCTTCGGAACTAAAGAAGAATAAACCTCTATAATAACATCCATCGTCTTCTTCATCCTTATTCTTTACTATAGTAAAAATAATGATAATAATGATGGTGACTTTCCTTTAGATCTGAAACTGCATATTATTCGATCTCCTCCTCTATCTTTTTCGTCTTCTACATTATCAAGTAATGATAATGTCACCACTACCTGTTCATCCTCTGATGTCAAGTCAACTTCTTCTATAACTTGCTGATACCGCTGGTAAACTGCTGCTGCTTGGCCATGGCTTCGAAGTTCAAGGCTATTTATGATATATACAACATCACCGCTCTCTCTATATTTCCTAAACTTTTATCAATTCTCACGTGAAAGGAAAACGGATAACCTGATATCAGTAGGTCAACAGATAACGCGATATTAGTACGTCAACAGATAAGGTGTTATCAAAAGTAAACACGGCGGCCATTTTGTATAATCTTTACATATTTACTACTGTGCCTTTCTTTCATCGGCCTTTCCCTCCCACTTTCTTGATTCAATTAACTCTCTCATAATCATTCATTTGGTCTGAGCCGAAGTTTCCGATTTTTTCCCCAATGACCAAGGCAATTAATAGAGAACGGAAGCACAACTAAAAGAAAATCATAATGCTTTGAAGGGTAAATGCCACAACGAATTTATCGAGGATTTCTAGCTATAAGAAACAATATCTCAGTTCGGAAAACTAAAGATGGGTTCAAAGTGTGGTTACTATGGTTTTACACCCGCCCCTCCATCAAATCTTTCGACTTCTTCTAATGCCCAATAATGAAAGAGTCATTGACGAATTAGTGCGTTTGCTCTGATGAGGTCATTTTAACTGTGAAACAGCGGTTTGCAGTTCGGAATTAGATATTATACATAGACAAGCTAGGAAAAAAATGGTTTTCTACGTAACTACTGTATGTATATATGCAAGTTTTACAATTCCAGTAAACTGCTAAACCTCCCCATATCAGAATTAAGACTTGTGATAGGCTGTTGTATTTTAACAGAATGAAACGTGTGGATGATCAATTTAAAATAGTAATTTGGTAGCAATAATTATTTTATTCACAAATCTTTATCATGCTATGCAGTTCATGACATGATACAAATATGAACTTTTTACTTAAACTGAAAACAAACGCTCGTATATACTGTCTTATTTCATTTAATACATATAATAAAACATTTCTAAGTCTACGAGGCAAATCAAATAGCAGTTAAAAATAGTACGAAGTAATGCCAATTTTTCAATAAAGTTTTCGTGTTGAAAAGTATGTAAATATTTAACAGAAAAATATTGCCAGTTATTAAATTACAAATAAACACTGAGTCTACACCCAAAGAATATGACCATAATTTTCCTATGGAAACAAATGATGCACGGGAGTTATGGTTTGGTGGGGAGTTATAAGTAACCTTCTTGCGTATGAGTAAATTTTTCCTGCTTGCAGAGAGCCTCATTTCCTAACAATCAGCTTTCCTTTGAGGGAACGGATGTAGTGAACTTTCGTTCTACGAACTGACGGAATCATTTGAACATTTGTATTGCATTCAATTTTGTCAAAATTTTAGAGATACCCAAAATAAAATCATTCTGAAGCTTTAGCCGGCTATTAGCGATGAGGTCATGGACATTATACATGTTAAAGAATCATATATTCGTTTCAAGAATGGCTGCACCTCGGTGGAAAGCGAAACACGTTCCGATAGGCTAATGACAAGCAGAAATGCCGATGTGATTGACAAAGTGTAGGCGTTTGTTACGCAAGACCATGGTGTCACCATGGAAGAACTTGCAGTAAGCGTTTGTGGCGTAATTGCATTTTCGGAGAGGATTTGTGCGAGGAATGCCAAGAGTGTCATCGAATATCATGCGAGGTTGCTGACGATGGAGCAAAAGCAACTCCATCTGAAGTCTCGCAGGATACGCTGGGACGCAGAAACAGAGATTCCAACTTCCTGAACACCGTGGCCACGAGTGGTGAGCCAGGGATTTAGGAGTACGACTCGGAAACAGAATATCACAAGACATTATGAGGATCACGACGGCCCAATTTTACGCTATTCCGAGAAAAAGACTTCCAAAAACGCTTGCAACGATGGCAGCACTGTTGTGAGAAGTGTGTGCCGTCCTAAGGGAACCACTTTGAAGGGGGTTAACATTTCAGCCCATCAGGTTCGTCATTTTACCTCTTGCGGGCAGCTTTTGAATAGACTTCGCAAATTCGTCAATTTAAAAATTAAAATTTGCATTTACATTGTTAACATGGAAAACATTAATAGTTTTTTATAATTGTAACAGATTGAAAGAAAGACTACTTCCCGTTTTCTCAAAAGAAAGTTACTTTTTGAGTTTGAATTTTATTTATGGCCTTTAGGCATCTAAGACTCACGCCGGGATAGGGGGGGGAGGATTCCGGAAGGTGTAGAACAGAGCCTAGTTGAAGATGCCATCCCAGCATTTGCCTTGTGTGACTGAGGACAAACCCTGGAAAGATTCAGTCAGGATGGTCGCCCGCTGGGATCGAACCCACGACCTCTTGAATGCTAGCCAACGCTCTGCCACTGAGCAACGGCGGTTCGGTAAGAAGAAAGATTCTCGTGAAATACAGTGTTTGCTAGAAACTCATCAAAGCGGCTATTTTTTCAAACAAAGACACTTTATTTGTGCTTTAGTATACGTACATAATAGTTTGACCACACCAGGTTTAACGAGAACGAGAATACAAAATGAAGATCGAGAAGTTCATGTTCTTAATAACACGTAAAACAATGAACTTAAATGCTGTACTGTAGAATATACAGTTGAATAAAATATGTGCTGATTAAGCACGGTAATAAAATATAATCGAAGAAATTCCGAAAACATGTAAAAATACTTATACTTACTTGATGTGAATGTTGGTTTGTTGGTATTGATATATTAACTAATTAAATATGATTCTTATCAATATTTGAATTGTTTTAAATAATTTTAGGTTGGTCTTGTAATTCGGGAGGACCGTGTAAAAAGTTTCTTTGTTGATTTGGTGTTTCACTTCTTGAACTTTATGGGAGAAGTAGTTATCAATGACGTTGATATTAGAAATTGGGACACTCGCAAATTACGTAGAAGTATCACAATGGTTGCTGAGAATCCTGTACTGTTTTCTGGAAGCTTGAGAAGAAATTTAGATCCTGATTTTGAGTATGACGATGAAGAAGTGTGGGCAGCACTTGAGAAGGTTTGTCTAAAAATGATTGCCTCATTTAAAAATAATATTAAATAAATATGTAATTTTATCATATCAAATAAAAGAACGGAAATTAAGAATTCAGATCACTACAACACAACGTTAAAATTATTTGTCGGATTCTGTCAGAAATGAATCAGGTGGGATTGAATTTTATATTTGATATTTACCATAGACTGAATCAGTGTTGTTTGAGCGTAATATGGGAGTAGAATATTGGTTCAGGTAACTTTGCAATTATTTGGCATTTAGTCATGTGTTATCAAGTTCTCTCAAAAAGCTATAGCCTTATACTAAATATCCAACACAAATTAGAGTTCAGGCAGTTGTATTTCGTTGAACTTGGTTGAAAAATACTAAAAGAGATGCAAGAGACATGCTAACCCGGAAAATGAATAAGAAGAAACAGGGAAGATTTTGGCTATCAATAAGATTGCCCAAAAGAAGGGGAGGAAAATTCCTTTCATATTTCCGTAAGTGATAATTAAGAGATGCTCTTTTCGCCTTTTAGTAGGTATGAATCCCTATGTAAAATTGAGATGGGAGTTACCGTGAGTGAAAAAGTTTTGGCCACCACTGCAGTTTGGTTTATATGCATTAACAATATAGGAGGGAGGGAAAGTGACATTCCACTTGTCCGTAGAATTTCCAGAATTCCCATTTAAACGCATATAATTTTCAACAGAATAGAGATAAAACCGTAGTTTTTGTTCCAGAGTAAAGTAAAATAACTGCAGATTATACATAATTAGTTGTAGTTCCTTATATGGCGCCAAGTTTGAAATACATGGAAGATTTTTTTTAAAAAAATGACACTTGTTTTTAACTTTAAATTTAAATAGCTCCCTAATCATGAAAATCATGAAGAACTGTGAAAATATTGTAGTAACAAAAAACGTAGATTTTATTACGATCCATAAGGCAGTACCAATATCATCTCTGTATCACTTATTATAAGGGAGTTATGTGATTTTACCTAAGACACGGTATGGTGGCTTCGTAGCTGTCGCACTTGTATCATTAAGTGAGAGTTATCGTGTTAAAGTTTCTCTACCACTCCATATTTAGTCTTTAAGTCATACAAATTAACAGTATATAGTTGGAGAAGTGACATTCTAACACATTTGGATTTTGGACATCACCAATATGGCCGCCCGTAGGTATTATAGTAAAATATTTAAACGCATATAACTTTCCACAGAACGGAGAAATGTAATCTTTGAAGCAATGAACAAAATATTTTTATAGAAAATTATTTTAATAAAATTTATAACAGCACAGAATCCCATTATATACCGTTACCTATAAATTAAGATACTCTTTCTTGGAACGAAAAAAGTTATATGATAAAAGCGGGTATTGAATAAATTTAATTTTTAAAGAATGAAATTTTATAATACATTGTACTTAGTAGCATTATTTTGCTTTATAATCATTTGTATCTAATATCTCTGATATAATAATTATAGAAATGATCATTTTAATTTTGGGGGAAAGTAAGTTCAGTTTCCTTTTGCGCTACAACGCTAGCCAAATACGTTATATGATATTGCGACTCCATACCATGTTTGGAGAAAGTTTGCCAGTTATTATAAAGAAGAGCATCAAACTCGAAGTCTTTAACATGATTTAGTTATCCATTTAAGCGATCTGCTGTCCTGACTTTAAAACATAACAAGACAGATGCTTTTAGGTCTTCGTAATTTAGGCTCAGAATTGCATTTAGTTCGGATACGATAAAATTTGGTAATTTTCAAGGTCATACACTGCCTACTTTCCGTGAATTAAAGGGTACATAAACGATCTTTTTGCGTGGTAAGGTGTAAAATAATTTGGACGTTACAATGGTAATCATTATTTACTACGTTCGTTTCAAAAATGCAGAAATAATGGGTATTCGTTACAAGGGCTATCATTTCCTAAGAAAGGAAAAAAGAAGACATTTTCTTCTCATGGCTGGTGATCCAAAGAATCTAATCCTTCCAAATGAATGCACAACTTTAACTCAACTAGCTGATAGATGTTTGCAGTTTGCTCCACGTATGTTACAGAGGCAAACAATGGAAAGCGGATGTGGCATTCTTTCTCAGGAGATACAAGGACAAGAAGCAGAAGAATGGGCTGGCTAAGTACGTTATCTCACACTTTATAACTATACATAGGTTGAATTAAATTTTGGAGTTTCTTAGTCAGCATATCATAAGAAACTAGTAACGAAGGTGCAGCCAAATATTAGTGGGGTTTTCCCTTCATTTAAAGAATCATCTACTGACCCATGAACGATTCTGCACGCAATAGAATTGGTTAAGAAAGCCATACATCATTTAAATCCAGTCCAGATACCGGTAATAACTGGGGATCAGTCAATTTATGAGATAATGAAGTGAAGCTATGATTCTCTTGTGATCATGCTTGGAGGTTTTCATACAGAAAAACATAGTGCGAAGGCGATTGATGATATATTACAGACATCAGGATAGATTGAAGCTCTTGAGGAAAATGGTTTAACCTCTCAAGGAATCACATGAGGTATTCTGAAAGTCATACATAGCACAAAGGCTGGATATGCACACCATATAACATATGCACAACTGCAGGCACTCCTCAGTGAAATTTACGAAGAAATTTCAACGGAGACTGAATTTAATCCTTGGGTTAAGAACAATAGTATGTCCTATATTTCCATATTGGATTCTTGTTATGACATTAGAGGGTCTGTTGTTGATTTTTGTAGGTACTCACAGAAAGGGAAACATTGAACTTTATTTAACAGTTTACTGTCAATATATCCGAGGAACATTTCTCTTCTATTGCAATCGATCAAGGACATGGACAGCTAAACAAGATATTACAGGAATCAGGGAGAGTAATTGCGTTAATTCAAGATCCAAAACTGGTCTTCGTTTGCCCCTGACGTAAACAAACCACTTAAGGACTTTAAAATTTTCTCTGGGTATGAAGAAAATGAATATAATGACTACTATCACTTTCACCATGATGAAATATTAAAAGGACGAGAAGACTCTCTATGTGATGTGAGGAACATTGTTGAAGTTATTCGGAACAATGTAAATTCATTTCTCGAGTTAGGTAATGAACTTGTAAAACTTCAAATTGACATTAGTTAAGACAAAGAATCAGTCGCAATTCCTTTACAAAAAGGGGCACAACAGTATAACAGTTTCGTGAATGAAGTTCTTATTAACAGAAGCAAACAATTTCACACCCAATACAAAAAAGTAATTTTTGCTGTTGAAAGCAGCGAAACGTAAGCGGGTACAACAAAAGCAAGTGAGAATATCAAGAGGAAATATTTTTCCTCTGGGTCAAATTTACAGTGAACGACAAAAGTTAATGTAGGTTGGAGTTATAAAAAATAATACATTTATCTACAGGAGAATTGGTTCACTCAGCGCCTAATATTTACACAACCAACATGACAGCACAAACGCGCCAAAACATGGCATGACAGGATATTCCTCCATTTGGAGTAAGAAAGAATGAAAAGTTGAATATCACTTATAGAACGGTGAGATAGATAGATAGAAATTCCATTCACGTTAAGTTCAAAAAGATAGGAATTAATGCAAAGAAAAGGGAAATAATGATAAGGACATCATTCAGGAATCGTCATTATACAATGCAACAAAATTTGTCTTGTTCAAATAAATACACACACACACACACACAGAAAGAGAAAGACCATGGAAGAAGACGGGGAAAGAGCGAAAAAAGAGGAGAGAGAAGTTAAGAGGGAAAACAAAATAGCGGAAGACATGGAAATAAATGACGTATTATCGTTTAAAAATACACAGTCTGCGTCTTTCCCCTTGCCACTCTCTCTGTCTTTTGCTTTTCTCCCTTCATGGGATATATCTTTTAGTAGCAATCGCGAACATCATTTACAGCGCTTAATTCTTTGAATAGAATAATTTGAATTCCAGACGGGCAATTGAACCAAGAATCTTGAGAATGAGAGTCTCACACACTGACCACTTAACTACACAGACTATAACAAATGTGTTGTTAAAGCAGTCATTAAAGTCGATACTGTCAGTGAGTTACCCCGATTCCATTTGAAGTTCAAATTTTATTTACGGGCTTTAGGCATCTATGGCTTAGGCACCCTGGTTCCATAAAAAAGCATTTGATGTGTAGATCAAGAACAAGCATGAATTAATCCACAATCTTGAGAAGTTACTGTTACACCAACATATATATCTGGTTAATCCAGGAAAAAGAGTGATTTCGTAAATTTACGAAACGAGTCCTAGTTTTGAAGGAGCCGCTCACACTAGTAATCCACGCGCGAACGAGATTGCGTAGCATTGTTACATTACACACATGCAGTGTAAATCCAACTTCAAAATCCCAGGTTGCAAGCTTCGATCATAGGTATGTGGTTAAGCTGTTGGCTTGTCAAGTGAAAGAACCCGGGTTCAAATCTCAGCGGGTGCAAGTGATTTTTTTGTTTTTATTACTTTCATTTATGTTCATATTTGTTATTAATAATTGCATGCTTGTATCTTCCGCATATTATCTTAGATTAGTGACCATGGGTTAGAGTAGATTAGGTATTTTCAGTTTCGGTTATGCATCTTTACATTTGCATTTCTTTCTTTCAAAATACATACTGTTCGTTTGTGCGAACCTGACCTTACCTAATCTCCGCTAACCCTTAGTAACTAAACTTACAAGAAAACAATTATTAATAATAAATGTAAACACATCGTGACACATTTTGACAACTTTGGAAACTCGAGTACAGGAATAAACCTTGGAAGGGATTCACAAAAGCTGTCGTAACTAAAAAATTGAACGCAAATTCGACGACTCCACTAATTTTGTAAATCATACTCGAATTCACGAAATTCAGAAACACCAAGCTTACGGCAACACAATGTGTGAATTAACAGGGAGATGAGGGAGAAATTCCCCTGGGAATCTGCATGTGAGCACACGTATAATGCATAATATTCGACTTAACACGTTACCTTGTTATGAAGAACATATCATCCCTGCCTGTAAAATACCTTAAATCGAATGCTATGGCAACCTTAAAGAGTTTTGTTTTAAGCTTTACTCTTCAACAAACACCGGGATGATACGATCAGTTTGGGCCCTGTCCACATCCACATCTTGCCAAGCGGCCATGGATTAGTGGTACGCCTTGGGCATGAATATTTGTGTGTGGGATTTTAATTTAATTCTAAGAATATCAGTCTACACAGGTTAAAAATTATATCGAATTGGACAAGTAAAGCCCGCTTGAAGTGAACAAAGTTTCAAAAATGTTGTAGAGTTCTGTTAGCATTCGGAAAGTTTTGAGATCTATTCCAACGACCGACCATGCTAACTGAGATGTCCTAAGATTTTCCCTCTGCCATACCGGGCAAACGCGCTGTGATGGTGCCTATAAGATAGGTTTTGGCCGTCTACCTTCTAACACACTCTCCCAACCCCATCCCGGGTTGATTCTCAGATGCCTAGAGGCCTTAAAATATTTTTAAAAAATCCTTCCAGGATCCTTTTACCCCACCCTATCCTGATCGGTAAGATAAGATAAAATAAATTTTATGAGCGGTAACAGCACTAACTATCCCGGTCGAGTATTATGCTTAAACGATATAAATCAATTCACATTTGCACAGAATCATATACTGTAGATGTGAATATAGGAATATAATATACTGGGTCTCAGGAATAGTAAGCTACACCGCGGCCATTCTTTGCCAATTCTCAGTGGTAGAGCGTTGGCGTGGAATTCAGGAGGTTGTGGATTCGATTCCAGTGGCGGTCAAACCTGACTGAGCTTTATCCAGGGTGAACCAGCCAAAAGGTGGGGTTGCACCTTCAGCATAGGCCCTGGCCGAGACCCTTCCCTATCCTGACCTGAACTTGAGATGCCTAAAGGCCAAAAATAAAATATAAATTAATTGTCAATTCGAAGTGCTTAATGTTAATTACAGGACATATAGATTAAATCCGATGTTAATATATTGTGGTAGAAACAACTCACAAGTGTAAGCACAAATGTTATTTGAAAAAGTTATTATTTGAAAAATAATTTGAAGTATAATTTAAAAAAAAGATGTGTTTGCCAGCGTTTGAACTCATAAACCCAAATTTCTTTTGTTGAAAACAAAATTAGATTCATCTGGGCGACCCCAGGTATGAAAGGCGAGAACGATAACCATCAGCTCACCAAGACTTGTTTATTTTGATGATGAAAACACACTATTCATTGGAAACTATCGATGTTGTGCGGGTCCCCGATGTCATAACAAAGAAGCATGATATTTTCCATGTCGAAGCTTCGCTTTTATATACGTAAGATAAAATAAATATAAAAGCTGAGGTAACCAATACGTTTTAATAAAATATCTAAAAACGTGGTTCAGTTTCATCAATTAACTACTTGGCTTCATGAGACACTTGTAACGAGCCAGTTATTTGGTTCCTTTCGCCTCCTCGCAGGCAATTCCATACCATCTACAAAATTGAATTTTGAATTAACAAAATTCGCCAATTCCTATCCACCCCTGTACCTACTACATCTGTGGAGTATTCAAAGATTTGTTGGGGTAGCATAGTTCGTTGAATCCAATTTTGTTTTTACCAAGGGAAAATTGGGTTTATGAGTTCAAACCTAAGCAAACACAAATTTCTATTTTTTTAAATTTCATTTCAAATAATAAAATTTTCAAATCACATTTCTACTTCCACTTGTGAGTTTCTTGTACCACGATATATTAAGATTGAATTTAATCTATATGTCCTGTAATTAACATTACGCACTTTGAATAGCGAGGGTGGGAATTTTCTTTTCATTAAGAAATAACATTTTCACATGCCCTGTGTTCTGGAAAGATATTTATGATTTATTGTAGTATGTAGAGTAAAGACAGGGGTTGATTAGGCTACTGGGTTATTCTTACTGGAGATATTTTCACCTGTCTTTTCCCCTATCGCTTGCGTTTCCTGCATCAAATCTATTGTTTGGCTCTACGATGTTATATAGGTGACAATGGAAAAAAATATTTTCGAATCATATATTTTCGTTTCAATGATTCGATTGTTCTTTTATTTTTGTATCGAAACCAGGTTTTATTAACCTTTGTATAGCATTCAAGAAAGGTGGAAGTTAGGAAGAATGTTCATTGAATTCTGTTTGAATGAAATTAAATATAAGTTTAAAATATGGCAATATTTTTCTTTGTTCAATCCATCTGATACGCGTAGAATATAGCACCCTCTTTCTTATTTTAGTAAAAACCTAACAGAGAACAGCAGATGGTGTTTCAGTATAATTTTCTCTGCTACTTTTGTATAATTTGGAATGCAACCCGTCTCTTTAAATGAATTGTTCCTTCGCCAAAAGTAAGGAATTATTTGTATTACTGCAGCTATGAAGGATAAACACGTTATGTGAGTTGCACGATACACATGCTTAATGTCTGTTGTTACAGTGGACAGTCAGTCCTGCTGCGATATTTATTTTATTATAAATAAGATAAAATTTAGAAAGTGATTGTACGCTCTTAAAGTGTATTGTATTGTTACTGAAGCCTCTCTTGTTGAAACATTTTACTTTTTAATTTCCTTTGCTTCCTCTAACAGATGATATTTACTGATTCATTGTAAAGCATCCAATAGTACAAAATGGGAGATACGAGTTCTTTTTGTTCGGCGAGTTGAGAGAGAATTTATAATTTTTGTTCAGAGTTAAGTTAGGTGGCCCTTCTGGGTTTCCGCTTTTGCTCCTCGAATTTTTGCAGCTTGTTGGCCTGTGCTGATTAAAAACAACAATAATATTAGAAGATCGGCACATTTTTTTTTTCCTGTTCTCTTTTTTTGCTATTCTGTTTTTCAGTTGATTTGGGGGAATGGTGTAAATTGTAAAAACACGTGCCTCAGGTAAGAGGGATGCCTGTATAGAATTAAGGGGACGCTTCAACAATGAATTCAGTCAGAGACGCGGAAAAGAATGAATGATCTTTACGCTCTATGCTGAAGAGCTACAGATACAATAAAATTGAGTCAACACAAGCCATACGTTTTTGTCTTCTTTCTTTAGAATTGAAAGATCTGATTTCAGCGCTATTTTACTGCCATATGGTACTCTGAAATTGAATTTACGTTGACTAGAGAGCATTGTTCCGATATTGATTTTGAAATCTACAGTAACACATCTACCAGAATTCAATTCATTCATTTCAATTTTGATATCATTGTGGATTCTATAGCTTTGTACTATTAACCGCATCTGCCTAGGCAGTTGATACTTGGAAAAATAAAAGAAATATTAACCAATCCGGTCCAATTAAGAAGTAATTGTATTGGTTGTCATTCGATTTCCTAACTTCTACGGAGTTGATAAAAGTCTAAGTTATAATTTGGCATATCACTTAGTGTCTTTAGTGTGCTACTAGTTTCGTACTCGTGTTGATTCTTTTATATTCTTTACTCGTGTATTTTGACTAAGTATTTCTTGTGTGATTGCATCAAGCTCCACAGTGAAGCTTACATTTAAAACATAGCAGCTTCCAGGTAAGTTTTTGTACTTCTTTATATATCAAAATTGCTAATTTTGCTTATTACATATCTTACATTTTATGTTTAAAAATATTTAATGAATTATCCAGAGCTACGGTGCTTTAGTACGAAAATAACAATTTCCGAACATTTAAGAAAATTGTTTAAAGTGACTAGTTAATGCAAGCAAATAAAAGTTATAAATGGGTCAGACTAAGACATGAAAGGAAAGAGGTAGAGAGCCATGAGACCTAATTTTTAAGTACCATCCATACACTTGCCTGGTGAATTTTATTCTTCAGATTTTTAAAAATATTTTGTCTGAATAAAGATATTGATTTAGACAGTTTTAATGTGTGTATGCATGACATAAATTCTCGTCAAAGTCCATTGAACGGAGTGGTTTAGAGTCCATTTTACCAAAATCTATATTTTATTGAAAAACTAGATCCATAAAAGCTCATTTCGGACATGAATAACAATTCAACAAATAAGCTTCTAAATTTAATTCAATCCTGACTTTAGCTTATTCAACAAATAAGCTCGTGTACTATAGCTGACTCGTTTATATCTTTTATTTAATTTTTTTGCTTCAAGTGGCATCCGATATTTGCCTGATGAAAACACTGGTAAACCTCAGTCTGAATGGTGGGCTCGAATCAGCGTCACTGCATTTTTTTATTATTCCGCGACGTTACCGCCCGGACATAGGGCGGCCTAAATAGAAGGTACCATTCCTGCATTTACTGCGAGTGATAAGAAGGATTTTGCAAAATCCTCAGTCAGGATCGCCATTATAGATTTGAAATCTAGTTATTTAATATCTCATGTACTTAATACAATACTAATACAATATGTTTCTCCTTATGAATATATTACAGACGATAGATAAATAAATTGTGCATTATTTAATTGTGAATGTAATAGGATTCTTTAAAAGCGTTAACAATAGTTTGACCAAATTGAAATTAATTGTCTTGAGGCAGAACACTAATTATCATCATTATTTTAAATTTAGCAATCTCCGAAACAGTTTCTCCCTTGCGAGCACTTAAAAATAATGGTTTAGGCCGGTGTAACGGGATAGTTTTACCCCCATCGAATTTTTACCCCCCGGTAAAAATTTCACGGGATATTTTTACCCCCCCGGTCGGTTTCGGTGAACATCAAAGAAAAATGATAAATCTTTTTACATAGAATTACTATGTAAGACATGCTGCATCTGCACATATAGTTTGGTCAATGGGGGGTAAAAATTCAACCGTGAAATTTTGACCCCCACGTCTGTTTTCCTTAACTTCACACAAACATTGCGTTTTTAGGTAGATTTCGAAGATAAATCTACCTATTAAGATCAGTACAATATCTAAGTATATATCATCATCATCATCATATTCAGCCATTTTCTATCCACTGCTGGATGAAGGCCTCCCCCTTTTCTTTCCACATATCTCGGTCTCCTGATATCCTCATCCATGTAGCTCCTGAAAAACGCTTGATTTCATCTACCCATCTTCCATTTGGACGTCGTCTCGGTCGTTTCTTTTCTCTAGGAATCCACTGTAGTACATTTGTCGTCCACCTTCCATCTGTTCGTCTAGCTATGTGACCGGCTCATCTCCACTTCATCTTCTTCGCAGTCTTGATTACATCCTCTACCTTTGTTTGTGCGCGAATCCATTCATTTCTTTTCGTCCTTCCTGGTTATTCCTAGCATGCACCTCTCCATTGCTCTTTGTGTGACTATTAATCTTTGAGTCGTTTGCTCATTTAATGTCCAAGTTTTGCAGCCGTACATCATTACAGGTAAGACACATTGATTATAAACTTTACGCTTCAGACACATTGGAAGTTTGCTTTTGAAAATAAAGTGTAGTCTTCCAAAAGAACTCCACGCCATTTTACATCTTCTATTTATTTCATCAGTCAACTTTGCATTCGATGTTTTAAGCTGGCCTAGGTAAACATACTCATCAACTATGCCTATTGTCTCTCCGTTAATCTTCACTTCCTTCTTTGCAGCAAGTTGGTTGTACATTACTTTTGTTTTACTTAAGTTCATTTTAAGGCCTTTTTCGAACTCTCGTTACTCAGTTCTTCCATTCTGGTTTGTAGTTCTTCTGAACTTAAGCAAACAGGACTATATCATCAGCGAACCGTAGGTGAAGAGGATATTCGCCATTAATTTTAATTCCAACTTCATCCCACTTTAAATTCTGGAACACTCTCTCCAGGACCGAACGAAACAGTTTTGGAGAAATTGAATCTCCTTGCCTTACCCCTTTTCCAACTTTAAATTTTTCACTGTTTTGATGCAGTCTAATGACAGAAGTGGCAGTCGAGTAAATGTTTCGCAGTAACTTGATGTATGCACTTTCGATGCCTTGATGTTCAAGTGATTTAAGTACTGCTGACAAGGAGACCGAATCGAAAGCCTTTTCAAAATCTATGAATCCCAAACATAGTGGAAGTTCATATTCATTAGTCCTTTCCATAACTTCATTCAATGTTTGTATGTTGTCCATTGTGCTAAATCCATGACGAAATCCGGCTTGTTCCCTTCCCTGGTTAAAATCTAAGTCTCGTTCAATACAATTCAAAATAACTTTGGTGAACATTTTGTATAGGAATGACAGTAAACTAATTGGTCTGTAGTTTTCGACGCGTTCTTTGTCCCCTTTCTTGTATAACAAAATGATAACGGCATTATTCCAACTTGAGGGTATTTCTCTCTTCCTCAGGCACATCGAGAATATTTTAGCAAGTTCCTCTTTCATTTTTTCACCTCCCCATTTCAACATCTCTGCTGTGAGTCCATCTTCTCCTGGCGATTTTCCGTTCTTCATCCTCGAAGTACTTTATCCACTTCTTGTTTCATTACGTCTGGGACTTCTACATCATTTTCTTCTAAGTCTTTACGCCTTAGCTCTTTCTCGGAGTAGTACAATTCTGTGTAGAAATTTTCAAATATGTTTATAACTTTTTCCTTATTTCGTGTTACGGTCCCATCTGGTCTCTTAACTGCAGTTATTTGCTTTTTCCCTATCATGAGCTGCTGTTTGGCTTTCTTCAAACTCCTCGATTGTATTTCTAACAAGATTTTCGTTATATCTTCGTACATCCTCTCTTATTTTCTTTCTTAGGGTTTTATTTAGTTCTATATACTTAATCCTTTTTATGCAATTTTGCTCTTCTTTCATTTCCCTTCTTTTCTTCATCAAGAGTTTAGTTTCTTCTGAGATTTTGCTCTCTTTTTTCTTTCTGGTACCTGCTATCTCCTTGGCTGTTTCTCTTATTATCTCAGTCAATATTTTATTTCTGCTATCGATGTCTTCTTCATCCTTTAACTCTTCCAAGGCGCTGAATCTGTTGCTTAGTTCTATCTCGAATGTCTGTCTGTGTTTTCCAAGATTTTCAAGATCTAAAACTGACGGTTTTCCTCTGATAAGCTTCTTTCTCTCTAGTCTAGTATTTAGTTTCAGCTTACATCTCACCATCCTATGATCACTCGAGATTTTGAAACTGTTCAGAACAGACACGTCTTGCAGAATTTCCCTGTTATTTTATAGAACGTAGTCTATTTCGTCTTTGGTCCCATTTGGGTCTTTCTATGTCCACTTCCTCTGGGGCAGTTTCTTGAAAAATGTATTGGAAATGAACAGTCTGTTGGCTTCTGAGAATTCCACTAACTTCTATCCTCTCTTGTTCCTTTTTCCAAATCCGAAGTTTCCCACTTTCGTGTCACTGTTCTGCTTGGTTCCTACTTTAGCATTGAAGTCTCCCATTACAATTTTGTAATGCGATTTGCTACTATCCAAAATCTTCTGTATCTCCTCGTATAGGTCTTCGACTTCCTCCTCCGGGTGCGAGGTTGTTGGAGCATACACTTGTATAATTTCCATACTGTATCTCTTGTTAATCTTTATTACTACCCGTGCGATTCTATCTGAAATTCCTTCAATTTCTGTGATCCGTGACTTCTGGTCTTTATTAATTATAAAGCCAACGCCTGTCGCTTTTCCAGTTTCTGTTCCTTTGAAGTTGAACGTGTGCCCTGACGGTAGTTCCAACTGTTCTTCATTCTTCCTCCACACTTCTGATAGTCCTATGATGTCCCACTTAATCCTCTTAAGTTCATTCTGCAGTTCTTCTAATTTGTCCTCTCCTGCAAGCGACTGACAGTTGAGGGTCGCCACGTATAAGTCCGTTCGAGTTGCCGTGTCGGTGTCCTGGCAGTCTACAGTCCAAACCCGGGCATTTTGACCCTCTGACTTCCTGCAGGACTGACCGCTGCCGTTGCCAGCTGCATTCCGTCCTCCGGGCAATGAATCCTCCGAGGCTGTTTCCTTGCTTGTACCATCATATGTAAAGAAAGGAGGGGTGCTGACATTTGACTCACCACGCTGTCAGCTAATGCGGGTTTGTGAGCAGCCCATCCATGTTCGTTCGCCAAGCAGTTGCTTGGGTACTAACAGGCCCCACGACGTGAACGTATGGATTGGACATTAGGCGTGTACCCCGGTCGGTTCCCTTAATCCTTAGCAAGAGGAATTAAGGGGTCTCCTCCCAGTTAGTGGCAGAAGCCTTTTGGGGCGACAGTCCCGGTTTGCCCAAAATGGCCGCCGAACCAATTGTTGTATAGAATACACAGCCTAAACGGCTGCAGCTAGAAATTTCAAATTTATAACAAGGTACATTCTAACTTGTATGTTACTAAAATATTACAGGATGTATCCAGAGATGTCATCTTGAATTCAAAATGGCGGAACTAAAAATTCATTTTCCACACCGTTTGAGCTAGAGATATGAAATTTGACATAAAGGTGCAATGTGATAAGTTTAGGGGAATATTAAGATATTTGGGAAAAGTCGCCATCTTGGATCCAAAATGACCGCCCAAAATCCCATTTTGCACACTGTTCGAGTTGGATAAATGAAATTTTACTTGAAGGTGTACAATCACAAGTAGGTCACGACAATATAAGAAAAGTTTCAAAAAGTCGTCACCTTCGATCCAAAATGGCCGCCCCAAAAACCCAATTTCCAAATGATTGAAAGTAGAGAAACGAAATTTTCCTTGAAGGTGTATGACGAAGAGTAGGTTACAATAAATGGGGCAAACTCCCTTTGGGGGCGCAGCCCCCCGTGGGAAGGTGCAGGTGGTGTAGTACTGCAGGGAGATTTTGGTTAAGATACAGTAAGCGCATCCTCTCAAAAGCACTGAAGTTGCTGGGTCTGGAGGCCTGGAGGCAGCGCTCCCAGCGAAGCAAAGAGAGTATAAGAGAGTATATATATATATATATATATATATATATATATATATATACGTCTTGTGGGGTATCGTTGAACAGCTCTTGATGAATAATCTACAAATCAAAAAATAGTTTCTCGATAGCTCTCATATAAGGCGAGATATGAATTTTTGAAAATATAAATAACTTCGAGATCTACCTCAGCCTGTAGGCCTACGAAAGTGATTTTTTTCATATCATTACTATATAACTACTATATACAACATCTACACATATAGTTTGGTCAATGGAGGT
>JAGDQP010016517.1:18499-40421 GCA_022664845.1 Lepisma saccharinum
TGGTCAATGGAGGTAAAAATTCACCGGTGAAATTTATACCCAGGATCGGTTTTCGTTAACTTCAAAGAGACCTTGTTTGTATCTTTTTCGAAACACCGTTTTTTTTCAAAACAAAATAAAACAAAATATACCCTTTAACCACTCGAGTTTAGAACTTCAGTTGATAGGGAATTATTTTTCCTCGGAGATACTCTAATGGATTTATCGAAAACAATGTGTTTTAGGCGACAGTTTTAATATAAGGAGCGCATTGCAATGCACGAACGACGCAAATTCTGTATACTTCTCATAACATGAAACTGTGTCAGGCTTCCAATTTTCAAGACTTCTGTATTTTTGCCAGTTATGTCCATTTTCAGCTCACTGTTGCTTGGCCTTTTGTGTTACAAAGCAGTGTAGAGAAAACTTGCAGAACCACAAGCAAATCTAGCGCCTAAACTAGGTGTCATAGATGAAAAATGGAAATGACCTTTCTTGTAGATTATTTTGTGTTTATTGGTTTTTGTAATAGGATATTTTGCTCTAAAATGCTTTTCAAACAAGACATTTAAAAAATTGCTTTGTCGCTCTTTTTCCAAGATGGCGGATTTTCCCGAAGGAATTGAGTTATGTTTTTTTTTAATATAACTAGTTCTACCCTTCTACACATCTAGGCTAAAAACTATTAATTTTGGATTTATTTCTAACTCTGGCATGTTTCTGTTGTTCGTTGCTTCTATTTTGAGAAGGGTAAAACGAAAGTATAGGTTTGCATAGGTGAAATGTATTTAGTATTTCTTTGTAGTATATTATGTATTTAGTATCCGTTTAGTATTTATTATGTTTACTATACACTGCTATAAAACATATTTGTGAAATTATTGTTTGGTTGTTAAACTAGTAAACTCACTTTTGAAGTGTGCGCAGCTAAACTCAACCTTCAAAAACTGAGCAAAGCTTAGGCTCAAACTCGCGTATAAAAACAGCGCTCTTAAATTCACACTCACCTTATGTAAGCTTACGCTCAGAAATGCAAAGGTATGTTTTCGGCCTAAACTGAGATACCCTTAAAGCCAGAAAAGGATAAAAATAAATTTATATTAAAGAGTGAAAAGTATGTGACTGGACCAGGGATTGATTCCGGGACCTTTGGGTGCGGCGCAATTGGTTCGATCCTCTATCCAGTCACATGCTTTTTACTCTTTAATATCAATTGTATCTGTACCTACAGATAAAATCGGAAGTTTTCTCCATTTCAACTTTGGATAAACTTTATACGTTTATTTTTAAACATATATATTGTTCATAGACGAGTTGCAAACTTCTGTTAAAAAACTGCCATCAAAATCGTAGAGAGTTCATTTTCAGAAGCAATTGCTTCTGGACATTTTATCAGTTAACCGAATGAGCAGGGAAGATAGAAATTCTTTCGCACAGCTGAAAAATCTTTCCAGTGCAGCACTGGATAGCAGGAGCGTCGTAATTATCCGAAAGATGTTTCTCCCAAAATCTGCAACATACGCTTCTAGACCTAGAATATTAGACAGATATTTTATTCCCGCTATGCGCAATAGACAAGGAAAGGGTTTTGCTTTGATTACCGCACTATTCTTGTGTTCTTATACACTTACACCAAATCAGTTGACTCGTAGATAGGTGCGCGGGTTCAAACCCTGCTTCATATCATTATAATTGAGTTTTTTTCAAGTTGTCCATCAATGCCAGCTGGCAAATGCCAGGATAGAATCTTAACTAAGGCTTTGACCGCTACGTTTGCAATCCTCTTCCCTACTATATCCCAGCCTAAGTCAGAGATTCCCAAAAGTCAAAAGTAAAGAGATTTTAATACCAATTGCCCGATAATCTTCTTGGTTCTCATTCTGCACTGCAGAAAATAGCTGTGTTAATTCAACACAATGCGGTGTCCCAGCGTGACTACCACTTTTGTGTGTTAAATCAACACAACACACGGTGTTGATTTCGGTACTGTGAAAAAAAATATACGGCTGCAGTGACATTTGAACATGGGTTGCTCAGTTAGAAGTCGAGCGTCTTTTTTTTTTATTTAATTATAACAGGAAAAGTACACCCCATAACGGGGATGCTTAATCATTAACACACTAACTGGAACCTTCTCAGAACATTACATTGAAATTGTCTCAATACAGAGCTTGAAAAAATATCAAAATCAGTTTTAAGTCTCTCACGCAAAATGCTGAAGAACTTAAATATCACCTCGTGGGTAACCAGCTTTTTTTTTTTTTTATGAATTGGTTGTAAAAAAAAGCAAAAAGCCACAAGAAACACAGAATAAACATTCCAAAACAGATGGTATTACACCAAGTTCATGAATACCTTTTCAAACAAAAGGAAACTAACATGTCTCAATATAGGACACGAGAGTAGTGGGCAAATTCCGCTTCCCGTCTTTCACGCGGGATGCTTAGGAAGCTAAAAATAACTTCGTGAGTATACCACTCAGCCGTATTAATGTCAGGTTTAGTCTTTAGGATAAATAACGTAACGGCGAACAACCAGATGACAAATTTGCGGCGTGTAGGGGGGAAGAATCGATACGCCGGTTGTCGATAAACGTCATTAAAATTAAGATCCTTGTAGTGACACCTAGTATTACGCCAATATAGGATTTTACACTTCTCCCATATGGCCTCTTTATGTTTACATTTCACTAATTTATGATACAGGTCTTCGGTCGCACCACAAGTCTTACAACGATCATCTTCACACATTCCTTTCCTTTCTTTTTAAGATTGGTCCCCACTGGATCCAAATTATAACACTGGATGAACATGTGATGATGTAGTAGAGAATTATGTTTGAGAAAGTTGAGGTTCTGACATATGATGGGCCATTTTACTCCATGTCGATGTGGAGTGGCACTAAGTTCCATCGTTTCTTTTGCAAGAAAATATGAATAAAAGTCTTTAACTGTAAAGTCTTCCATTGGTATGTTTCCGATGACCGCATAGGCAAATTCTAACATGATCTCAGAATAAATTGTTAGAGGACCTTGAATCGTACGAATGTCAATGGGGGATACATTACCCACGTGTTGAATCGCGATGAGAAAAGCATCATAAGATATATTCCCATGATATTCAGTCAACACTCGTACGAATCGGTGAGCCAGTAAGGATGTCGCTTGAATTTGAACGTTTTTCTGATTTAGACCACCCTTCTCTATGCTTCTGTAGAGGTCTGCTCGTGGGGCCCGAAGCATCTGTTTGTGCCTGATGAAAAATCCCAAGACTTTATGCACGTGAGCCCAAAATTTGTTTGAGAATACAAACAGTTGTAGAGGATAATATAGTTTACTTAATATATGTGTTTATAAAGCGACATCGATCTAAGAGAGAAGATAAGCAAGTTTTATATTTCTGTAGTTCCGCCACTAGACTGTGAATCAAATTATGCCCCGTTTCTGTCATAGTCTGACGCATGTCGGCATACCACGTTATGCCGAGAACTTTCACATGATCCGTCTCTTCGATAGACAGGGAAGCTAAAGATCTAATTGGAGCTCTCAAGTTCATAGCTCTAGTTTTTTGCGGATTGATTGAGATGCCGGACACCTTAGAAAAACAATCAATTAAGTGTAATATCCGTTGTAATTCCCCCTCATTTTTGATACAAAAGTTGATATCATCCGCATAGATGAGACAACGGATATCTTTCTCCCATAATTTTATTCCCGCCAAGTTTCGATGTACAGCCTGAGCAAAAGGAGACATTATTAAAGCAAAGAAAATCCCGGCTGTGGCACAGCCTTGGAGGATTCCACGTTGCAAAGGTATACGATGTTCAATTAACCCATTTATTGATATCTGGACATATCTATTATTATATATCCATTGGATCAAGGCGATAAATTTTGGTGGAAACTTCATAGTACACATCACCGAGAAAAGGCATGTATGGGAAACGGTATCATGAGCACTCGCGAAGTCTGCCTTTAAAAATAGGAACGGGATGGTTTCTCCCCTGTTAGCATATAATAACAGGTCACGAATGTTCATTAGATGAATGTATATTGGGTTCATCCCCTGTATGCCACTTTGACTATAATGCAACAGGTATGTTATTACACACTTAAGCCTATTTGCTATCACTTTCATAAATAATTTCGCATCAAAGTTCATCATATGTATAAGTTTACAGTTATGAATAGAAGCAGTTTGATTATTTTTTTAACAACACGCCTATCGTTGTAAAAAAGTCGCCGATGTCTTTAGGGAAATTCCAAAAGGAATTGAATACCGGAACCATCTGATCCACTATGTAGACCTTATTTGTCACCATCCACTGTCCACACAGTCCATCCCCTCCCCCTTGAGAGTCTACATGGAGGGCGCACAGGGCCTGTTCCACTTCCTGTCGAGTAAAGGGTGTTAAGAGACATTCCGCATCGTCTTCAGATAAATGTGGTATATTTTCCAGATCGAATTCTTGTAGAAATTCGTCTCCGGAATTCCCAACTTTCGAAAAATGTCTTATATATTGATTCCTGATACCATCAAAAATTGTCTGACCTTTGTAAAGAGTACCCTGGTCATCGTTAAACTCTTTAATAAAATTTGCTTCCCTACGTTTAGAGTCCCGGATAACAGTGGCGATAGAGGCTGTCTAAAAAATGCCGCACTTGGTTAAGGTATTTCGTTTTTGTAAGCCTTTATATCGGTAAGACATTAACAGACGTAGTTTACTTTGCATTTTCCGCACTTTAGGTAGCCAAATTAGATCCTGCATGGCACGTTCATTATAAGCTTGTAACACTGCTTGGTAAAATTCGATCGTTCGTTTTTTATCCTCGTAGTGCACTCGTGTATATAATTTGTATTCACGAATAAAGGTATTTTTTTTCGTCGCCACACTTTCCATTCTTCACCACTTTTCCCGGAATAACTATTTGTAGTCTGTTTTAATGTCGCGGTTAAGTGACAAAAGGCGGGTTCGGCTTCAAAATCGGCATTGAGACGCCACCAGTATGATTTCCGAAGAAATAACGGAACATTCCATTTCACATTTATTTGGACCATTGTATGGTCGGACATAGCTAGTTTCTCAGTTTTAACACTTTTTATAGCCTTCACCATCAGCGGGCTAAGGAGGATATAATCGAGCTTACTTTTGCAAGAATTGTTCATGTATGTATACAGAGGTACGTGGGGGAAGAAATGATCCCATGCGTCCGTTAACTTTAAACATTCCGTCATTTGTTTAAATGCAGGGCTATAATTGTCTTTCGCCGTAGTCGCCGTACAATCGTATACCGCGTTCATGTCGCCTAACACTACTAGCTTTGGATTTTGGTGACAGTAGATATTTACTGTCAAGTTCTGAAAGGACGCTTCACGTTGTAATTTAACTTTAGTTCCACTTTCCATATAAGCCGTAAAAATTGTTAGGCCTGCAAACTGTATAGCGTACGATCTACCATCAATCGCTTTGTAGACATCGGAGACTTTAATATCCGCTCTAACCAAGAAGCCGACCCCGGTATTTTCGGTAACGTTATAGTTTTTTAAATAATAATAATCCCTAATGTGGAGATCGATAGATGATATCTCTTGTACAGCTAATATGTGAATGTTGGCGGATTTCAAAGTTTGAGCAAGGATGCTGCATTTCCCTTCACTATGTGCCCGACAGAGATTGAAAGTAGCGATGGTAAGATTAAAGACAGTGTTTGAGGTCTTAGACTCCGGCATTAGGGCGGTAGACATCAAGTGTATGATTAATGCAAGCATGGCGATCATAATTTTGCTCTTTTTGTTCTTTCCTCCCCCAACACTGGTGGGGAGTAAAAGTCCCCCTAAGATAAACACTGCAAAAGCCACCAAGTAAGCGGAGGTTAGAAAACAATTTTCTTCGTGTAGCTGCACCATGTTTCGAAAGTTTCACTTTATATACGAACATATAAGTCAAAAACCATCACCTGAAAACAGCACTACCAGTCCGATGGGGGGGGGGGATATTCGCCGGGTAACCTACTTGCCTAAAGTTTTTGTCCCGTATCGGTTTGCACAGTTGACTTATTTTTGGGTAGTGGTCTTTTACTAGGAGAAGAGAAAAATTCACTCACCTCGGATTCTCGTTTTCGAGCAAGAGAGCGCGTGTTATGGTATGGACCTACCGCAGTGTCCTCTTCTTCCTCCCTCCTCTCCTCTGTTTCTGGTATTTGCCCTGGACCTTCTTGTGCAGATACCGCAAAATACTGTACTTGGGCAAACTGCTCGCCACTGCTATTAGGAGGATGATCCCGCACACGAGCTTCAGCTTCTTCGTTTCCCTCTATCAAGGGCACACTATCATTAGATGTAATACAATCGGGAGTAGTACATTCACTTCCTATATTCTCCACTGACCCCCCGTTTAGCTCCACTGTATCAGCGTTATGAATATCAGCGTTCGTCGTAATGACTGTTCGGTGTATACTTCCACTATCATCGACAGACGCTGTCTTTGCATTCAGTTCACTAACCCCGGGCGAATCCAGACACTCGGAAGGTTTCTGTGAGTCATCTACCCTCGTTTCCGTATTCAAGCTGGCTCGGCGTCGAAGCACCTGTTCTGACAGGGTAGGAAACTCAGAAAAATTTACATGAAAAGATGTTTCACGTTGAGTTGGTGCATTTACTGTGTTAATTGATTCCGGGACTCTCGTGGGGATATGTAATCATTTGGAAGAATCTGCAAATTGTAGGGTCCTAGTTTGAAGTAGCGTGGGGGTGAAGTTTTCACGTGTTCAAAGTATATGATCCTTCTGCCGTTGTATACCCTATAACGATAGGAACGATGGTAACACTGTTGAATCATTCTTATCCTACCATAAAACTCTAATTGTTCCTTTAAATACGTATCTGGAATCTCCGGAGGTACACTGTATACCACAAAAGAAATAACTTCGGTCACTGGGAAACTATGTCGGGTATTATCAACTATAAATTTTAATTTTCAATTACATCTTGCTATTAACTCTCAATTCTTACGTTTAACCTCGAGAAAAACAGCTTTTTTATAATAACAAAGTTCCAAGCTCTCCACGTCGTCCTCTTCCACTCCAATTTGATTGTAAATTTCTTCGTGTACGTCGCCTAAGTTAGGTCGTTGGTTTTAAGTACTAAAGTCTATTTTCAAGGTTCGCTGACGTTGAAAATTAGAAAAACTCATATCACCTCAGAAGTATCACAAAATTTCACTATCAAATGTTACAAACCAAAACCACAGGCCGTTCAAAGCACGACCACCACACACAATTCGCGACGGAGCGAAGTTGGAGCATGACCTCCTACCGCGCCACCTAACTACGAACCAAGCGTCTTACCGACTTTGCTAAATCGTCAGACAGCATAGGCACTAGATGCAAACGATATTTACTAACAACATTTGAGTTAAAACGACTACACTATAGATTTAAGCAGTGAAGGGGGTCAAATATATGTTGCTGAACCCCCATAACAAACTAAGTTACTTGCACGACTTATCCCATGGTTTAATCACTTCCTATTTGTCAATTGAGAACCAGAATTCCCATTCATTGAATATATTCTATTTCTATGAAAGCAAGAAAGATGGCGACAGTCAAACACTTGAGCAGGATTACTGCTTATCGTAACAACATGTCAAATGCTGCGTTTGCTTTCATAGAAATGGAACATATTCTCAATAAATGGGGATTGTGATCCCTAACTGACCAATGAAAAAGTGATTAAATCATGGCATAAGTCGTGAGAGTAACTTTGTGTGTGTTTGGGGTGCAGTAACATTTTTTTTATCCTCTGTATTGTTTCAAACTTGTACTCTTTCTGTCTGACGATTTAGCGAAGTCGCTAAGACGCTCGACTTCTAACTGAGCAACCCATGTTCAAATCTAGCTGCAGCCGTACATTTTTTCTCCCAGTACCGAAATCAACACCGTGTGTTTTGTTGATTTAACACACAAAAGTGGTAGTCACGCTGGTACACCGCATTGTGTTGAATTAACACAGTTATTTTTTACTGTGTGCCAACGCTAACGTGCATAGGAGTGTGACAAGACAGTGAGGATACATTCTAATGAACTCAATTAATGGAATTACATATCTTCATTAACGTGATCATTATAACTAGACCAGGCTCAGGTGGGATAGATATTGGAATGTAGTCAGTCGGGTCCTAGTTTGTAGGTATGTCTGATGTGACTAGGGAAAACTCTGGAAAACACTTAGTCAAAATGGGCGGCCGCTAGGGTCATTCCCAGGACCTTTCTATTACTAAACTAACACTCTCCTAACTGAGCTACGGTCGCTAGGTATAACTTACACTACGGTCGTTTGTTAATGATAATGAATACGTTATATTAAAACAAAGACGTTCTTCTTTATTGTACTGAATATGAACGAATTTCACGTTTCTTTTGCATTTCTTCAGTACATAAAAGCACGAGAGATAATATCATCCAACACTGCGTGATCATGCACTCGCCTCAAAGCCTTGATCAAAGATTCTGAAAGAAACACCAACAGTAATGTCACTCGTCGAAATCGTCGTGCACACTGTAGTGTGTAAGCATCTAACAGTCTATACTTACCAAACCACATCAGAAACTCAACTTTACGAAAATTGGTGAAAATCGTAAACAGAGATTTCCATAAGCAGACTTGATTCTAAATGCAAGAATGCACAAAATTAATATCTGGATAAAAATAATTTACCTTGAAGACGTTGAGAATACCTATATCCCATCAAAATATTCAGCCTGAAATAAAAGGAGTACTCAACCTTTCTTTTAATTCCTCTACCTGGATAATTCAATCATTCAAGAATAAGCCTATTGTTAGAGAAACTTCCTCATATTCTAGTTTCTTATTTACTATAAGATCAATAAAAGATTTTGATTTCAGTTTAAGAAATATGCAAAACTTTTATTGCTTGAAAGTGTTTTTTATTATTATTTATTTACGAACATGTAACAGAAAGGAAAGATTGAAACAAACACTCCTTGAGTCAATATGAACGCTTTCAATATTTAGGAAGGGAAAAGAATACTTCTTATTCAAAAATAATAAATAGATTTGTATACCTTTTCGGGGCAACCTTCCCCTACACAGTTTAGGATAATAATATCCTTCCAAAATCGACGTAAGTTCCCTGCTGAATATATTGAAAATTAAAGGATTAAAGTAAAATGTTACCTGTTTTTACCTTACTTTCCTTCTCTTCCTTACAATATTTCAAAATCGATACAAAAAGACAGTTCATCCACACAAACATAAAGTGGACTCCTCTCACATTTCAATAGTAACAAATTCTCTCTCTCTCTCTCTCTCTCTCTCTCCACATAGAACATTCAGGAAATTAATTGTCTGACATTAAACCCATACCTTTTTACATAATTACTTTAGTTTATGGGTCTCACAGAACAACCATAGAAAATTTCCATTATAACTCCACAAATAATGATTTCCCATTTCACAATTTAGCCTAACTGATAATGATTCACTATTACACCATATAAACTTCACTGAAATTTCACATGTCATTTTTTAGCCTAAAGAATAATACTTACACTATTCAGATTTTCGTACTTTCTTGATTATTAAACGAAACTTATTCCATGATAATTACACCATTCAAGAAAAAACCGACATAGTTCTCACCTCCTCAAACATTTTTCCCAAATTGAAGCTCGAATTAGCCTCACAACGAAACCCCTCCTACTTTTCTGTTTCGTTCTCATTGACGAATCAGGAAACAGAGATTCAGCCAATCTAAAGTTAATTTTTCAGTAATCTTAACACCAGATCTTAACCTACAACCGTAACTTCCTGAACGTCAAAATCAGATAAAGGGTAATCCTAACCAGATATTGTAAATAGTTTTATAAAAGCATAAATCATACGGCATTTTTATACTTCCCATAAAATGTACATTTGAACACACCTCTCCCTTAATATATTTACTGTTAAATATCTCTTGAGGTCCTGCCAAATTCTACCCACCCCTATCTTTTTGGCTTTACTTCTCCCAAAACTAAAATTCATGGCAGAATCCCTGGCTTTGTTCCACTCAATACGTCGTCTTTCTCGGATGACTGCTCTACAGAATATTTAATACACTCTTCAGCTGGTTAAACCGGAACCAGAGAATAACTGATTTCACGTTTTTCTACCAACTTTTTTCATTTAACAAGAGGCAAGCCTACCCATATCACTACATTATACCCATTTTTTCTGTTCGTTGTCATTTTCTGTGGTGTGTCTATTCTCTTTCCTTGTTTTCTTTAATCTCCCAAGCAATTGGCCGCGAAAAGGGAACTTTCATAATTCGTGAAAGCAGATACTTCAATGCTCTTTTTACAATTAGTTTCTTAACACTTTGGCCAAAACAGTTATCATTATACCTTTCAATATTTTATTATTGTTATTATCCGTTCGCGAGTGGGCCATTAACCAGGAGAATATTGAAACCTGCATAACAAAGCGTTTCAGGCTATGTATAATAATTCACACGATACTTCTTCAGTTAGCACCACTATATTCCCTACCGACTGACAGTAAGTATGTGTCTGTTGATACGTTTGTTTTCAGTTTGACCACCTGCATCGGGAACTGAACCAAGCTTTTTTTCACACTGCTTGTTCAGTAAACAAGCAAACAAGGAAGTAAATAGACTGATTTATCGTAATATTCTGCAGTAACAAAAATAACATCAACAGACTGATATGACAGGTTTTAAAAATCATTTAGAAGCGTACAATTTGTTAATGAAGTTCAGAAATGGGCAGAAAATAATAAAATAAAGTTATCATTAAATTTACTACCCAAAAGGTATACGTGTTGCGTGGTTCAGGCAATAGCATGTGTGACCACGAATCGGCGAGAACACTGGATGCTTTTTTCGTAGTGTTCACATGCACTCTGACTAATTTTAGGTAATCGTAACTATTTTTTTTCAGTGGCGATTAGCAAAATATTTGGTCCGCTGTATATCAACCAAATAGGCAGCTTTCATTATCAAACTGTTCTTTCTGTGTGGTGTTAGTCTGCTGTGTTTTGGGATAACTGACACTGATTTCTTCGTATTTAGAACATAGCAACCATCGTTAATATTATGTTAGTTCTACTCTGAAGAGGAAATTGACGTTCTGACACGTAATCAAAGACACGTAAAACGCGTATAACATGCATCTGAAAACAATAAGAGAAGCCTTAACAGACGGTGCAACAGTCGCAATTACTTATTACATCTCACGGTTCAGCTCAAATTACGTGTAGATATAGAAACCAAGTCATTCTGGTGCATTAGGGTGATAAAAGTTTCGAAAATATATTAGCTCATTAAAAGAAGAAGTACAGTAACGGAAAGAAGCTTCGTTTCGTGTGCATAGTAGGGATGTCAACGACTCGCTCGACTCGAGTCGCGACTCGGTCAGACTCGAGTCGAGTCGAGTCGGTGCTCAGTACCTACTCGAGTCGAGTCGAGTCGGTGCTCAGTACCTACTCGAGTCGAGTCGAGTCAGTGGTCACAGCTGCGCGAGTCGAGTCCGTGTTCAGTAGGTGTTCGAGCCGAGTCGAGTCGGTATTCACAACTGCTCGAGTCGAGTCGAGTCGGAACTCGCTATATGCTCGAGTCGGCGCTCACTATGTGCTCGAGTCGAGCCGAGTCGCTGCTCAGGGAGATTCACGCTGCGACTCGGTTACTGTGAGTGGAGTTCGAGCGATGACTTGACTCGAGCGTTAGACTCGCCACTCGAGACGAGCGGATTCACATAACAGTCAGAAAAGGAGTCAGTGGACGATGTCATAGTAATGCAAAGTTATCTTACCTCATAATTTATACACAGCCATCTCGGTTTTCTACTTGTTCAGTTATTCGAGAACACTTAGAACAACAAATTACGTTGCCAAGGAGATCAATAAACTAACTTCACATCGACTATCATGCTTTTTAGTATCATTGTTTCCAAAGTTAGTAGGAAAGAAACAGCAAATAGTGAAACTAAATTAACATAAAATAATAATTAAAAAAACTTCTTAGACATTCTTTTCTTAATCATTACGTACTAAAAAGGAAAAAAAATATGCATGCCTAAAAGAAAAGCATGGGGCGCTTTCTCATATACAATCACTTCATAAATTCTTGAAATGACGCGCCCCATACTTTTCTTTTTAGTCATGCATAAACAAAATTATTATTATTATTATTATTTTACCTTTTAGTACGAATTGATTAAGAAAACAATGTCTTTGTAAGTTATTTTTCGACTTATTTCGATGTCAACGACTCGCTCGACTCGAGTCGAGTCGAGTCGGTGCTCAGTACCTACTCGAGTTGAGTCGAGTCAGTGGTCATAACTGCTCGAGTCGGTGCTCAGTATCTACTTCAGTTGAGTCGAGTCAGTGGTCATAACTGCTCGAGTCGGTGCTCAGTATCTACTTTAGTTGAGTCGAGTCAGTAGTCATAACTGCTCGAGTCGAGTCGAGTCGGCGCTCACTATGTGCTCGAGTCGAGTCGAGTCGGTACTCAGAACTGCTTGAGTCGAGACGAGTCGGTACTCAGAACTGCTCGAGTCGAGTCGTGTCGGTACTCAGAACTGCTCGAGTCGTGTCGTGTCGGAACTCACTATATGCTTGAGTCGAGCCGAGTCGGCGCTCCCTATGCGCTCGAGTCGAGCCGAGTCGGCACTCACTATGTGCTCGAGTCGAGCCGAGTCGGCACTCACTATGTGCTCGGGTCGAGCCGAGTCAGTACTCAGAACTGCTCGAGTCCAGTCGAGTCGGCGCTCACTATGTGCTCGAGTCGAGTCGGGTCGGTACTCAGATCTGCTCGAGTCGAGTCGGTACTTAGAACTGCTCGAGTCGTTGCTCAGAGAGACTCACCCTGTGACCCGGTGACAGTGAGTCGAGCTCGAGCGACGAGTCGATTCGAGCGTTAGACTCGCTGCTCGAGCCGAGCGAATTGCCATCCCTAGTGCATAGCGATATGCCTTGTTTAATGAAGATATCGAGCAGCTATGCTAGAAATAAAATGTGAAATAGCAATTAAAGTATGTGTAAAATTTACAACGGACTCATATGTATTTTGGACAACAGACTCGGACAATGAACTCATATGCAGTTATAAAATCATCAGTGAAAGTTGTATTTAATGTCGATCTATGAAATGCAATGTTCTGCTACGTGAGGTCCGGGTGGCTTCGGAGCTTTAGTGTGATTAAGGTCAATGTGGTGACCTGATGTGAAATTTTCATGGAGAAATTTACCTGTATTTACATGGACAAATATCGATAGTCTTGATATTATGTGACAAGTGTTAATATTCCATTTTAAGATGGCATTGGTTTGAGTGGAAGTCTACATGTAGTAAATAACCTACTTACAGTATCATGTCTGGTCTTTGTTATTAAGTAATGTCTTGCGTTAGTAGTTGTTTTTTTAATCAAGTCCAGGCTGACCTAGCGATTCCCACACGCTTATGACAAAAGGCCGTAAGGGAACATCGGCTCTCCTTTAGATATCACTCAGGTAGATTCATTTGTTAATCAACATATTGCATCTGAATGTTTAACTCTCTGAGTATTCTCTGGAAGCTGCTTTCTCGCACTCGAAAATCGCAATATCCCTATTTTACAAAAATTCTTCGGCCTGTTTTCAAGATAGAATCTGCAAACTTGGAGGAATTACTCCATTAATAGGAACTGATAAACCTTAAAATATTAAAGTATGTGTATAATACAGTAAACAATGTTAGCTAGAATATATGTTTCGTTGTTACAGGTGGGATTGAAAACAGCTGTTGGAACACTCAGTGGGGGACTGAATGTTCACATCTTGCAAAACCAGGATATTTTCAGTGTGGAAGACAGACGGTTGCTCTGCTTGGCAAGGGCTATACTTAAGATGAATATGATGCTCATAGTAGAAGAAGTAACGGAGCCAGAAGGAAGTCAGTTAGTACCCGAAATTTATCCTTATTTCGCATTCATTATGACGTTTAAACTTCTAGTTTAGTGTACTTAGGTACATGTTTCCATGATATCTGAAAACTGTAACTTATCAAATATATTAGCTTTGGAGGTAATGGTTAACACTTACATATTTTAAGTTTGATGTATTTATGATTGGAATTAACCTATTTCAGTTACATTAAATACCCTCAAGATATCTTCTAGTATTTGTTTAATGTGAACAAAGTATATATATATATACACTCCTGCCTAACCTAGTGGGTAGCGCGCTCGACTTCAGTGCGAGCGGTCCCGGGTTCGATTCTCGGTGGGGGCTAAAAATTTCGGTGTTGACCCAGATCGTGAGGACAATTGGGAAACTTTTGTGAATAAAAGACAGTGACAATAACAGTGATAGCCTCGTCTCTACTCTCCCAACCCGTCTGGTCAGCGTGGGAGCAGTAGACCAACTCTTCCCTTCGGAGAGAGACCTCATCCACTAGTGGATTGAATATGGCTGTGATTTATTATAGATAGACAGACAGACAGACAGACAGACAGACAGACAGACAGACAGATAGATAGATAGATAGATAGATAGATAGATAGATAGATAGATAGATAGATAGATAGATAGCAATCTGCAAGTGGTGTATTAGCAACATTTTGGCAGCCAATATACCACTTTTCTTGGGCGGAATTTTGCGAGTGGTATATTTGCCGCGAAAAGTGGTACATTGGTCGCAAGTGATGGTCTTTTTCCCACTAAGTGAAATTTTGTGTATATTGGCCGCCCAGTACTACCAACTTGTGCGTTATAAGGTGCTTATTTTGGTGTAGTAGATAATGCTTTCTTACACTAAAACAAACTAAATGTAATCAAATATGAATTATTTATCGACGTACGAAGATGTTTGTTCCATATAAACGTAAGTAACTATTTTCTGTCGATTCCTGACGATATGAAATGCTTTGCGAATACTACATATTTAATATATGCCTTCGTTTGTAAGTGGTGTAGCGTGGGGTTGCAGAGGGAAACCAGGTAAGATGTTGCTGAAAATCAAAGAAGCGAATGGGGTAATGATTCATTAAAAGATGAATAGACTTCAAGGTGACAAGGACATTGAAGGCAAGGCACCTGCCATGCCTTGTTGAAAACTAAGTTTTATTCTTTGGGATAGGAACGACTGTGAAAGATAGCTTTTATATCTCAAGCAATAATCAGACAGGAATTCACTTCTAAAGGGTATGAAGCTAGATATTTCCGACCTGCCTTTACATTAGAATAATATATTTATTTAAGACCTTTACTAAGAACGGTGTTTAAATGTTAATTAGAATTATAAGATGAAAATGCTTTTAAGATGAAAATGCCCACAGACCACAATAAAGTGATAAATAAGAACATTCTTGGAAATTATGCAACTATCAATAGTATTATTTTCTTGTTATTGTCCAAAGAGTTAAGTTATATTTTGATATGGAAAGAATGCAAATCATGCAAGAAAAATATAATTATTGTAATCTTAATTCTTTGTTGAAAAAGATTTATTAATAATATCAACTGACTTTGTTTTTCAAAACGAGAGAGACCCAACATTTTCAGTTAATATTTTGCTGTTAAATACGTGTATAAAATATTAGTGAAGATACGCATTTCCTTATCGCCAAAGCCAACTGCTATTTGGGTAGGCGTTATATATCTTACAAGAAAATAAAATGTTTTTAATTAAAGCCTGGATTTCCATACTGTCTCATATTGACCTATCAATGCGATAGAATAAAACGGTCGACAAAGATTTTTTTAAGTATCAACGCATCTTAAACATGAACATTGCATCAAATATCTAACCATGGTTTGATTGTTGGTAGGAGCATTAAGCTTTATAAAATTATTTTAAGTTTTCTCATTATTAATCAATGCTTCTCCATTAGAATAAAATTTCATTATTTATATAACTTAGTTCACTATATTAAGACAACAGCTTTCATTAATTGAGAAGGTAATTGAATCAGTAATGGTGGTGCGATTGTTCTAACAAGGGATACGACCCAAGTGATATAGGTAATCATTAATCAGTAAGGTTTGCACACACTGCACGTACTTCCGTAAAAACGTGTCCAAACGTGCATGGTGGCCCGTACTAATAAAAATACATCCCTGAATTGAATTGATTTATCCCTCCAGCCATCTAAGGCGCAGGCCGGCATAGGAGAGAGGAAATGATGCGCGAGGGTATCGGCCAGGGTCTAAGTTAAAGTGCCATCCCGGCATCCGCCGAGTGTGACTGAAGAAACACCTCGGGCAGGATTGAATACACAACTTTCAGAACGCTAAGCTAACGCTCTACCACTGAGGCATGGCCACTCGGTATGTCATCACTGAAAATTCTATTGAAAACTTGGCAATTGTCTTGTTTTACTAAACTTTTTGCAGTAGCATTTTGCTTGAGATATATTCGTTCAATTTATACTTATTGCATTATTGCAGTCAACTTTAATTTAAACATGTCGTAAAATTAACTTATCCAATAGAAAGACATGCCCATGCAAGGTATATTGCAAATCACTACCAATACCAATTGACGCAATCTGCAAGTCGAATTTGAAATTTTTATGGCCTCTAGTCATCTGGGGTTCAGTTCGGGATAGAGGAGGGGAAAGGAATCGGGAAGGTGTCGGCCAGGTCCTATGTTGATAGTGTCATCCCGGCATTTACCTGGTTTGACTGAGGAAATACTCTAGAAAACATCAGTCAGGAGGGTCGGCCGCTGGGTTCGAACCCTCAACCTCCCGAATGCTACGCCAGTGCTCTACCACTGAGTTACGGCGGCTCGGTGTAATCTGTAAGGGATGTATTAACAACAATTTTCGCAGCAAATATACCACATTTCTTAGGCGGAAATTTGGGTGTGGTTAATTTGCCGCATAAAGTGGTACATTGGTCGCGAGTGGTGGTCTTTTTCCCACTTACTGAAATTGGCTGTACTAGATCAGGAAAAAAATGTACTTTGTCCCTCAATTTAGCATTAGTCTTGAAACACCCACAAATTACAATCAATAATACATAATACATTTCTTAAACTAAGAGTTACCGATCTCTTTTGCAATTTTCATTTTTCAAACATGGACAATATTAATGGCATACCACCTAGTTGAAACACTAAACTGATTCTACTTCGCTAACATTGCTAGCGAAAGTAACATTGGTGACGATACTGTGGTGATCATTTGCTTGTTGCTGTTTCAAATTTTGTTTAAGCCTGGTTTTCAACCGCGTTGATCACTTTCAGAAATTGCATAGCATAACTTTGACATCACTTGAATTGGAGCAAGCTTTCTATTGTCAGAATCAAGTCACTTCATTAATATCCTGCACACCGAATATGATGATGCTGTGCTAGCATCACATCACTTCAAGTATTTCCCCTGGAATTGCTAATTATTTTTCATTAGCAGCGGACACCAAACCTACTTGAATTAAGAAGTATGGAAATGCTACGACACTATTTTCAGCAACTATGACTTCTTTATATCATCTGGTTGGGATATGTCAATCTCAGTATTGGGTTAGAGGTAGACATGGTTCAAGGAGGAAATTGCACCACGCAAGGTCTACTTCTAGCAACTTCCCGTCGCCAAGCTTTTACATTTCCTAAAATATTACTTCATCAGACGAATATTTAAACTTTCACATTAAAGGGGTAAAGCGCTACAGAATTTTTCACCTTTCTGCTGCCTCAGATGGTTGTCCGTCGTCACTCCCTAAAAGTAATGGATGTCCATTGGACATCCACATCATGTCGGAGAATGTCCATGGACATAATGGACAAGGATGGAATGTACAGGAGATGGAAGTCTCAAAGGTCTTCGTGGACGTCAAATGGATGTCCAGTAAATGGATGTCACAAAAACAGACATTGTGGACGTGCAACGCATATCCATAAGATAGATGTACATATGAAGGACACTGTGGATGTCCGAAAGATGTCCACTAAATTGACTTACTTGTGAGGCAAAAATAGACTTGCATTGCAGGCCTGAAAAAGTATGTAACTTTAGTCAGTATATTCATACATTTAATTGCACAATGTGGAATATTTATTTACATATTTTTCAATGGTCTTTAGGCATCTTCGGCTCAGGCCAGTATAGAATTCGGGAAAAGAAGTTGGAAGGTAGTGGGCCGGGCTTAGTTTGTGTGTATCAGCACCGATTCTGGCCTAGTGTGACAGCAAAAATCCTGAAAATCCTCAGTGAGGATGGTCGGCTGCTGGAATTAAGCCCACAACCTCCCGAATGCTATGCTAAAACTCTACGACTTACTCACGGCTTCTGGGTATGTCATCACTGGAACTCAAATTGAAAACTTACCAATGGTCTTGTTTCACTAAACTTGTTGCAATAGCGTTTTTCTTTAGAGACATAGTTAGATACAAATTCATTCAAATAATAATAATGATTGTATTAATTCAGTCAAGCTTAATTTAAAGCCATTAGTTATTATTACAGGTGGCGAAAGTAATTTACGCCATAAAAAAAATGCCCATGTAAGATTGCGATTGCAAAATGAAATATATATTGTAAATCAATATTAATACAATTGATGCAATCTGCAAGCGATGTATTAACATCTATGCAGCCTATATACCACTTTTTGGACGAAATTTTGCTTGTGGTGTATTTGCCGCAAAAAGTAGTATATTGGTCACGAGTGGTGGTTTTTCTTCCACTACAACTAAAACAACTTCCAGTTTCACTCAACCACCTCATTCATCGCGAATATCAACCTCAATTAACTATAGCTTTACTACACTTTCAACACAATTTCACTCGGTTTCAACCTCACTTGACCTCAACCTCAACTTCACTCAATAAACCTCAACTTTACTGCATTTATATAATTTTAATTCTCAACCTCAATTTCAGTCAACCTACATCTGAACTTCAATTAACCTCAACTAAATTCAAAATCAACGTCACTCATCATCAACCTCAAACTCACTTGATCCCAACATCCTATACATTCATCCTATAACTACAAGCTTAATTTAAAGCTTGTAGTCCGACTGAGGCGGCTACTGATAACGACAAAGATATATTCTACGATGAGTTAGAAAGGATGTTTGATCGAATGCCGAAGTATAATTCGAAAATTGTTTTGGGTGATTTCAATGCAGTTAGGGAGGGAAGAAAAATATAGACGTACTATAGGCAAATACAGCCTTCACGAAAAGACCAACAACAATGGAGAATAACTGATAACTTTCGCGATTTCGAAAAACCTACTGGTAAAGAGCACGTACTTTGAACACAAAGACATACACAAATACACATGGGTATCTCCGGACGGCAAAACTCTCAACCAGATCGATCACGTATTAGTAGACAGACGAAGACACCCCAACCAAATGGGTGCTAGGTCGTACAGAGGAGCGGAAGGTGATACCGACCATCAATTAGTGAACTAAAAAGTAAGGGAAAAGTTATGCATCGCGAAAAGAGAAAGCAAGGGGTCATAACAACTGAAATTCGAAGTTAAACGATTAAATAATCCGAGCATAAAAGTAGATTACCAACTCGAACTCTCAAATGGGTTCGAAATCCTAGCCGACTCGAGTAATAATAATGATGATATTAATAATGAAACTGATGTAAGTAAGATGTGGGAGGCAATTCGTGAAACAATTAAGAGCACAGCGAAGGAACGTGTAGATGAGCAGAAGCAACAGTAAAACAAACCTTGTTTTGATGAAGAATGCCTTAAGCTTCATCAGGAACGAAAACAAGCCAGGCAACGATGGCTAAGTAATAAATGCGAAGCAAATACCAACCACTACAGTAACGCGAAACGAAACGCACACTCGGGATCAGAAACAAAAAAAAAAGAAAATATCTGACACAGGAGATTGAGGAGATATAGGAAAACGGGAAGACAAATAACATACGAGATCTATATAAAGGGATAAACACGTTAAGAAAAGGTTTCCAACCTAGGTTAGAAATGAACGTGGAGATCTTCAGACGGATCATTCTAAAATCGTCGATGTGTGGAAAAGTTATTTCGACCAACTTCTTAATGTACACAACGGGGAACAAAAAGAGGAATTTGAAATCCATACCGCAGAATCGTGGATCTTCGAACCTAGCGAGATCGAGATCAAAATGTCGGTAATCAAAATTTAAAAAAAATTCAAATCACCAGGAACAGACAAGATTCCAGTCGAATTAATTAAAGCCGGAGGAACGGCACTAATCAAGGAACTACATAAATTGATAAGTGCTATATGGAGAAAGGAGGAGCTCCCAAAGGAATGGAAAACATCAATTGTTCCGATTTACAAAAAAGGCGATAAATCGGACTGTAATAATTACTGTGGAATCTCGTTACTTGCAACCTTTTACAAGGTATTAAGTAATATTGTGTTAACACGTCTAAGTGTATACGTAGATTAAATAATTGGAGATCACCAATGTGGATTTAGAAGAAATAGATCCACGTTGGACCAGATTTTCGCCCTGACACAAATTTTGGAGAAGAAATGGGAATACAATGGGCTATCAGCTATTCATTGATTTTAAGAAAGCATATGATTCTATCAAAAGGGAAAAGTTATACAGTATTCTGATACGATTTGGAATTCCGAAGAAAATGGTTCAACTAGTGAAGATGTGTCTCAACGACCCCATAAGCAGAGTACCGTTAGGTAGTAGATATGTCAGATAGTTTCAAGATTCGCAACGGGTTGAAACAAGGCGATGCCTTGTCACCACTACTGTTTAACTTTGCGTTAGAATATGCGATTTTAAAAATTAAAGGGGACAAAAAGGGGCTATCATTGAATGGTTTGAATCAGCTGTTTGTATACGCGGATGATGTAGATTTAATAGGGGACGATATAGTTGCACTAGAAAGCAACACTGATGTCTTAGTAGAAGCGTGCCATGAGATTGTCTACAGGTAAACATAGATAAAACACAATACACGATAACAAGCCGAGACATATAGAATGAAGAAAATAAAAACATAAGAATTAGGGATGAGGTCATAGAGAAAGTAAACAAATTTAAATATCAAAATACTTGGGAGCGTACGTAACAAGCAAAAATGAGGTCACGGAAGAAATAAAAAGTCGCTTAGTTTCGGGGAACGCATGTTTCTATTCAGTCCAAAAACTTCTAACATCGCGATTAATATCAAGGAAATTGAAATTAAAAATATACAGAACTGCTATTCTGCCAGTAATACTTTACGGTTGCCAAAGTTGGAGTACGACCCTAGCAGATGAACATAAATGACGTGTATTTGAAAATAAGGTTTTGAGAAAGATATACGGGCCGAAACGGGACGAGATGACTGGAGAGTGGAGGAGACTGCATAATGAAGAACAGCAGGGACTGTATGATTCACCAGATGTAAAAATAATGAAATCGCGATGACTAAGATGGGCAGGCCATGTAGCTGGGATGGGGAAAAAACGAAGATTGTATTCTATCCTGGTTGGAAGGCCGGATGGAAGGAGGCCACTGGGAAGACCGATACGTCGTAGGGAGGACAATATTAGAAGAGATCTTGGAGAAGTAGGTGTTCGTGATGAAAACTGGCTTGATATTGTCCAGGATAGAATCCAATGGTGAACTTTTGTTACTGCGGCGATGAACTTGCGAGTTCCATAAGCCATAGAGTTAGTAAGTTACTATTACATGTGGTGAAAGTAATTTACACCATGAAAATAGATGCCCATATAAGAATGCGATTGAAAATGAAATATATATTGTAAATCAATATCAATACAGTTGTTGCAATCTGCAAGCAATGTGTTAACATCTATGCAGCCTATATACCACTTTTTGGACGAAATTTTGCTTGTGGTGTATTTGCCGCAAAAAGTGGTATATTGGTCGTGAGTGGTGATTTTTCTTCCACTACAACTAAAACAACTTCTAATTTCACTCAACCTTAACCTCATTCATCGCGAATATCAACCTCAA
>JAGDQP010016518.1:0-40420 GCA_022664845.1 Lepisma saccharinum
ATATATATATATATATATATATATATATATATATATATGAGGCAAACGAACATGGATGGGCTGCTCACCAACCCGTATTAGCTGACAGCGTGGTGAGTCAAATGTCAGATATCAGCACCCCTCCTTTCTTTACACATGATGGTACAAGTAAGGAAACAGCCTCGGAGGAACTTATTGCCCCGAGAACGGAATGCAGCTGGCAATGGCAGCAGTCAGTCCTGTAGGAATTCAGAGGGTCAAAATGCCCTGGTTTGGACTGTAGACTGCCAGGACACAGACACGGTAACTCGAACGGACCTATACGTGGCGACTCTCAACTGTCAGTCACTTGCAGGAGAGAACAAATTAGAAGAATAGCAGAATGAACTCAAGAGGATTAAGTGGGGCATCATAGGACTATCAGAAGTGTGGAGGAAGAACGAAGAACAGTTGAAACTATCGTCGGGGCACACGTTCTACTTTAAAGGAACAGAAAATGGGAAACCGATAGACGTTGGCTTTATAATTAATAAAGACCTGAAGTCACGGATCGCAGAAATTGAAGGAATTTCAGATACAATCGCACGGGTAGCAGATAAACAACAGATACAGTATGGAAATTATACAAGTGCATGCTCCAACAACCTCACATCCGGAGGAGGAAATCGAAGACCTATACGAGGAGATACAGAAGATTTTGGATAGTAGCAAATCGCATTACAAAATTGTAATGGGAGACTTCAATGCGAAAGTAGGAACCAAGCAGAGCAGTGACAAGAAAATGGTTAAACTCTGGATTTGGCAAAAGAAACAAGAGACGAGAGAAGTTAGTGGAATTCTCAGAAGCCAACAGACTGTTCATTTCCAATACATTTTTCAAGAAACCGCCCCAGAGGAAGTGGACATGGTAAGTCCCAAATGGGACCATAAACAAAATAGACTACGTTCTATCGAATAACAGGGCAATTCTGCAAGACGTGTCTGTTCTGAACAGTTTCAAATTCTCGAGTGATCATAGGATGGTGAGATGTAAGTTGAAACTAAATACTAGACTTGAGAGAAAGAAGCTTATCAGAGGAAAAACGCCACTTTTAGATCTGGAAAATCTAGGGATAAACAGAGAGACATTCGAGATAGAACTAAGCAACAGATTCAGCGCCTTGGAAGAGTTAGAGGATGAAGAAGATATCAATAGCAGAAATAAAATACTGATCGAGATAATAAGAGAAACAGCCAAGGAAATAGCAGGCACCAGAAAGAAAAGAGGGAGCAAAATCTCAGAAGAAACTAAGCTCTTGATGAAGAAAAGAAGGGAAATGAAAGAAGAGGAAAATTACATACAAAGGATTGATTATATAGAACTAAATAAAACTGTAAAGAAGAAAATAAGGGAGGATATACGAAGATATAACGAAAATCTTGTTAGAAATACAATCGAGGAAAACAAGAGCCTGAAGAAAGCCAAACAGCAGCTCATCATAGGGAAATAGCAAATAATTGGAGTTAAGAGACCAGACGGAACCGTAACACAAAATAAGGAAGAAATTATAAACATATTTGAAACTTTCTACAGAGAATTGTACTACTCCGAAGAAGAGCTAGGAAATGAAGACTCAGAAGAAAATGATGTAGATATTCCAGATGTAATGAAAAAAGAAGTGGATAAAGTACTTCGAGGGATGAAGATCGGAAAGTCGTCAGGAGAAGATGGACTCACAGCAGAGATGCTTAAATGGCGAGGTGAAAAGATGAAAGAGGAACTTGAGAAATTATTCTCAATGTGCCTGAGAAAGAGAGAAATCCACAGAAATTGGAATAATGCTTTTATAATTTTGTTGTACAAGAAAGGGGACAAAGAACGCGTGGAAAACTACAGACTAATATGTTTACTGTCAGTTCTATGCAAAATGTTCATCAAAGTTATTTTGAATCGTATTGAACGGGACTTGTATTTTAACCAGGGAAGGGATTAAGCCGGATTTCGTCGTGGATTTAGCACAATGAACCACATACAAACATTGAATGAAGTTATGGAAAGGACTAATGAATGTGAACTTCCACTATGTTTGGGATTCATAGATTTTGAAAAGGCTTTCGATTCGGTCTTGTCAGCAGTACTTAAATCATTTGAACACCAAGGCATCGAAAATGCGTACATCAAGCTACTGCGAAACATTTATTCGACTGCCACATGTATCATTAGACTACATCAAGAAAGATAAAAATTTAAAGTTGGAAAAGGGGTAAGGTAAGGAGATTCAATGCCTCCAAAACTGGTTTCTGAGGTCCTGGAGAGAGTGTTCCAAAATGTAAACTGGGATGAAATTGGAATTAAAATTAATGGCGAATATCTTCATCATCTATGGTTCGCTAAAGATATAGTCCTGTTTGCTTCAAGTGCAGGAGAACAACAAACCAGAATGGAAGAAGTGAATAATGAGAGTTCGAAAATAGGCCTTAAAATGAATTTAAGTAAAACAAAGGTCATATACAATCAACATATTACAAAAACGGAAATAAAGATTAGCGGAGAGACAATAGGGATAGTTATTGAGTATATTTGCCTAGGCCAGCTCAAAACATCGAATGCCAAGTTGACTGATGAAATAAATAGAAGATGTAAAATGGCGTGGAGTTCGTTTGGAAGATTACACTTTATTTTCAAAAGCAAACTTCCAATGTGTTTGAAGCGTAAAGTTTATAATCAATGTGTCTTACTTGTAATGATGTACAGTAGTGAAACTTGGACATTGAATGCGAAATAATTCAGAGATTGATTGTCACACAAAGAGCAATGAAGAGATGCATGCTAGGAATAACTAGGAGGGACAGGAATGGATTCGCGCACAAACAAAGATAGAGGATGTAATCAAGACTGCGAAGAAGTTGAAGTGGAAATGAGGCGGTCAAATAGCTAGACGAACAGATGGAAGGTGGAAGACAAGTGTACTACAGTGGATTAATAGAGAAAAGAAACGACCGAGACGACGTCCAAATGCAAGATGGGTAGATCAAATCAAACGTTTTTCAGAAGCTACATGGATGAGGATAGCAGCAGACCGAGATATGTGGAAAGAAAAGGGGGAGGCCTTCATTCAGCATTGTATAGAAAACGGCTGAATATGATGATGATATATGTGAGCTCTGCGTAGCGTAGTCGGTAGCGCGCTCGACTTTAGTGCGAGCCGTCCCGGGTTCGATTGCCGGTGGGGACTAAAACATTTCGGTGTTGACCCAGCTTGGGGAGCTGCTGTGAATAAAAGACAGTGGCGTTCACAGTGAGAGCTTCGGCTCTCCTCTCGCAACCCGTCTGGTCAGCGTGGGAGAAGTAGAACAACTCCTCCCGCGTGACCTTGAGCGTGATCTTCCTGGAGGTACATACACAATTATGTCATTGTTTGTTTTGTAGAAGAATTTGCAATTGATTTAAGACACTACGTCACGTGATCGAATCAACAAATCCATGAATTGAGCTCGAGTTTTGCGAAAAAGTGACGTAGTGTAGTTTACCTGCGAGGTACAGATACTTTGAATCTTCTGAAGTAGTTCAAAGTTCTCTTTAAGTTGTTTACTAGACGTTACACACGACATACGTATTAGAGATTGTTTTTACTATTAACATTGCCTGAATGGACTTCCTTTTTTTTTCGACTTTTCCTCAGTTAATATGTAGTCCACGAAAGAAAATAATCCCTCCATAGGGACATTGCTACCATTGAACAACAAGAGATGAAATACCATATTTTTTAGGTAATTGTGGGGAATGTTATTGACTTTGAAATTTGGCGGACGGAAATTGGTAGATAAATCTACACGCTTTTCTCCGTAGAAATGGGTTTTGCTGGCAAAATATTTCTTAAGTTTTGAGGCATTATTATTAGCATTTTCTTTTTCTGGAAATCAAGGACGGAAGTGTTATTTCGGGAATTTTCCCCGAAAATCCAGGACGAATGTTCACCTCAGGTTAGGCTCTTGTTAGCTTTGGCACTTGGGCCGAGTTCGATACCCAGTGGGGGCTCGAAATTTCAATATTGACTTAGCATCATGAAGCTGAATATCTCCTTCAATTAACAATAGGAGGGCTCTAATCGTGAAACTAGAGAAAGCGGCAATGAGGAGTCGTTGAACTGACAATATGGCACCCTTTTTCAACGAGTCTTCTGGCAAGTTAAGGGTCTCTATGGTGTTGGGTCAAGAAGCTTTTAATATTATGAAACTTCTAACTTATGAGAAATCTTTACCGGTGACCCTCCACATTCCGTATACCCGCCAATTTACGCAAGTGTGTGACACTACATGAAAATCTATTTCAAGTATGAAGGATAACTTGTTTCTGTGAGCGTACTTTCCACGCAGGAAGATAAGAGAAAGATTTCTGCCTTTACGTGATAAGGCTGCAGAAAATCCTCGGTACCGTGCGCAAAGTTTGAAAGGGACCCCCACCCCCTACCCCACCTTCTCACTCAAGCTGCATAAAATATTTTAAAACAGTTTTGAAATTGAAATTCAATATGTTAAGGAGACAGTTCTAAAATACTGTTAAACGCAGTTTAAAATAAGTTCAAAATAGCGAACCGGCCGAAAAATTTGAAAATGATAGTTTAATGATGAACGTTTGTTATTGCAGCAATCAATTTCTGAGTTCTGTACGTCTAGAATTGGTTATATAGTTTAAAATAAGTACAAACTCTTGAGGTTCATTCTTTCAAAGCATTTTCAATAAAAGAAACATATTTTGAAATTTAAGATCATTTGATTAAATCAATCGTTAAAAAGATTTTGGAAAGTTTAACATTTTAAAATTTAATCTTGAAATTATTGGCGAAGCCTACTAAAAGAAAGCAATAATTGAAGTTTCAAAATTACTTTAGAATATTTTATACATGTTTTTAAAAGCTTCTGTCTCATATTTTTTTGCTATTAGGACAATGGCGATTGTAAGTCAGTAAGTAGCGTTCTAATTAGACCACAGCCACTTAATCTTTGAAAACATATTTTCTTTTATCCTGTATGTGCTTCGTGAAATAGCCTTCCAATTTATATAAATGTAGAATATCTATTAAAGAACACGCATAATGAAAAATAATATTAATATCCCGCTTACCAAATACGTTTTTATTTTGTTATTTTAAATATCCATGGTTACATGGATTTCAGGATCTTCATCTTTGTTTATTGATCGAAGCTTGTTAAAGCTTTATTGATCAAAACATATGTTATGTATTAGTGTTTGTTACCTATTAAATTAATATTTAAAAAACGATACGCTCAGTGCTATGCACTACAGAGCGAAACAGTGTGTGTTTTTTTGAAGATAATGTTTTTGATCTTGTCGTATGTCAAATTCGTTATTTAGTCCTTCCTCCTTAGTCTCCATGCTTTCAGCCTTCCAGAATGTTCCACTGCCTATTTCAAGTTAATATTATCACTTCAAATTTTCGCTAAAGGCGGCGAACCACATGTTCTTTATGCTATTGTTGAATAGGTTTTAATAATTGTTATGTTGTATGATTATTATTATTATCCAAGAAGTTTTGTGCGATACGAGACGTAAGATATTTTCTCTAGGCGCGTGACGGAAGTCTGCAAGACGAGGCCGAGTTATCAAAGCGCGGTAGTCCTGGAGGTAATGTCACTGATTTTATTTAGATTTGGAATGGATAGGAAAGATAATGTTTCAAGTTAACGATGCTGCCAATATTTTACAAAGTTTCTAGTATATTACGCTACCGTAAATTTTTCACCAAAGTTACGAATGTTGCCGATATCAAGAAGAATTTTACTTTGCTCTTTATGTCACCACGTTTCGAGCATCTTCATCAGTACCGAGAATTTTCCTGCCACTCGTTGAAGACTATTATACGATTCAATATTTGGACTAAAATGTCTGCAGTGCCATATTTTCTTCAGTCTGGACAGTGTTTTAAGTGGACATTTCGACTTTTTAGTGCTTTTATGACAGTGTTTTGACCATCAAGAATTCTTCCAGAACTGCACGGTATTCTTATTCTTCTGGAAACGTAAACCATCGTTCCATGACCTCCGTCGTCCTTGAAATTCATCTGCACTGACTCCAATATCTCAGTGTACTCTTGAGAGTCTCGCATGAGGAGGGGAATATTAACATCTTTAAACGATCAAGAGCAGCTGGACTATTGGTTTAAAATGGCTAGGGAATCTTGGATCGGGACCTATGCTATTTCTGGTGATTTTGCGTGTTCCGAGAATTAGGTTATCTTTCCTCGATCACCTGTGTTTTCGACCGTGAACAAGTGGATTCATAGGGATTTTCAGCGGCCAACACATTGTTTATGAGCGTCTTCTTCTCTTTTCCGGGTGTTGAGTTCGAGAACTCTCTTCCATGCCTGTGAATGGGGCTGGTTACTCCACGAGCGGTAGTTCAGTCTGTGAACCCCGACAAACCCAATCAAAGGGGTGGGATTGGATTTTGTTGTGTTGTGTTCCCGTCTGTTCTGCAGACCTCTGGTGATATATAGAGGAATGGTTTGCCAATCGCCTTTCCTCTCTTGCCCAGTTAATCCTCAATGTTGAGTCAGTAATGCAGAGCAGAAAATTACCTATTTTTAAGTGCAATTTTGGAGATTCAGAGTTTGTTGGGAAGTTGTTTGTCGTCTGCAGCATGTTTCTTCGTGCTAATATCGACTTTGTTTTCTGACGAATGTGTGATGAAGTTTTTGAACTTCATAGTCAAATTTGGTAGGCCTATTTGGTCAAACGACAGTGACAGTGACAGTGACAAAACAGCAGTGACAGTGGTCAAAACAACAGTGACAGTGACCAAAACAACAGTGAACAGTACATGAAAACAATAGTGATTTTCAAGAACAGTAATGTTTTTTAAAGGTTACAGTTCAGTTATATCTGACATTTTCTTTTAGCATTTTTCGACTTTTTGGAAACTAAAGTTCGGCGTCATCAACAATTTTGGAATTCTAGTTTTTCATTTCTAATTAGTTTTCTATTATTTCGTGACAATCGTCGTTATATCAAACTATAAAAAGAATTGAATTATTAACACAGCTCGCTTTCTTGTTTGTCTGTTCGGTATAAATTTTGCAATCGATTTTAAACTGACTTCCCATCATCCGATTTCTTTGAAATTTTGTAAACTTGCTTTCTTCCAATGGTAATACAAAATTCAATCATTAGAAATACTACAAAATAATCCAGTTAACTGTAATTAATTAATTAAAATAATTCGAAATTTTCCTAAAAGTACGCAATGCAGCAACTATTTTGTGAAATTTGGGTTGCCTACCTTGCAGGGAGTTTAATATTCATCATGAAGAACGGCAGTTCTTCGAGTGACGCTGGCAAAGGACACTGTTAGTGCAACTCAGATAGTATACAGTTAGTTTCGGATCTACCGTTCTTGATGCTTGAAGTCCGATTTTGATGCTTGAACTTACATTTGAAAGCTCTTTCCAATACTATGACACAGGAAAAAAATTGGGTCGGTAGAATCTCCTTGGGACCCCCTAGGGTGCTTTGAAAAAAATATCAAAATTTCACATTTTTTAAGATAGCACTGACCCCAGACCATATAGGCGGCCGAAACTTACTGGATCTTATTCTACGCTTCAATACGTTTCAAACGGTGTATCATATGTTAAAATCGGTGGAACGGTTCAAAAGTTACGACTTTTTTTTAACAGAATCACAAAATTTTCACAAATGATAGAAAGGTATGTCCGTCATTCTGTGTGTCCTTTTGTTTTATCCCCAGATGGGTGGTACCGGGGTTTTTTAGGGGTCCATTGCGGGTCCCCATGATAATGGTTTTAAATCCAAGCTTAGATTTTTGATAGGAGTTACGGTTTTCGAGATATGGAGCAAAATCGATCTTGTATCCTTCCGCCATAGTGACACGTGCCACTTTTTAAATACGAGCCCGTACGGAGAACACTCTCCGCCGCTGCTCCACTCATCTGGGCATGACGTAAAGGAGAAAAATGTAAAGATACATGACCGTACCTAATTTTATCTAACCTCCACGTTCCCATGGTGAGTAATTTAAAATGTACTTTCTGTCAAGAATATAAATGCATGTTTTGCGCGGGATATATATATATATATATATATAGCTAACTTCGGATCTAGGAAACTATAAGCACGATTTTGATGGTTGAAGTAGTATTTGAAAGCTCTTTGCCATACTAAGACACTGAAAATGAATTGGATTGGTAGGACCTCCCTGAGACGGTTTGAAAAAAATTCAGAATTTCACATTTCTGGTGATACCACTTATCACTTATCATATAGACGGCCGAAGCTTGCGGAATCGTAATCTACGCTTCAATACCTTTCAAACGGTGTTTTACACGTCAAAATCGGTGAAGGGGTTCAAAAGTTATGACCTTTTTAGCCCAATCACAGAATTTTCACAAATAATAAAAAAAGGACCTCTGTCATTCTGGCTATAGCCCAAAGTGGTTGGTACCGGGGGTTTTGGGAGTCAATTGCGGGCTTCAACACGTTGTGGTACATCGAAGCTTATTTTGTTGATAGGAGTTACCGTTTTCGAGATACGGCCCAAAATGGGCCTTTTGTATGAAGACTATGCACTTTTTTTAATAGGCAGCCTTACGAAATAAGTGATATCAGTATAAAAACCCTTCGGGGTAAAGACAAGAGTGACGCAAGAATTCTACTCACAAAAGAAGTGATATCCATTTTGCGAGTTTCTTTCTGTGTCACTATGGCGGAAGGATACTAAATCTCCTATTTTTATTACTTTTATACTGATCTATTATACTTTTATAAGGGGTTTTTATACTGATTTATTATACATTAAAAAATTAATTAAAAAAGGATTTTTTTTAAAAAAAACAAGCCCTTTTAAAATGGACTAAAAAGTAAAAAATAATAAAATTATGAATCTGAAAATAAAAGCCTGGGTGCTTTGCTTACCTTATCATAATATCTAAGAGCACCCACGCTTTTATTTTCCGATTCATAAGATTAATTCAATTATTATTTTTTACTTTTCAGTCCATCTTAAAAAAGCGTGTTTTTTTTTAAAAAAAAAAATCCTTGTTTACTTATTATTTTTTCAAATCAGTACATATTTTGATCGAGATCAGTTTTATGTTTTTGTAACATCCGCATTTTCATTAAGAATCTTTTAAAATCAAATTTCACTTTGATCAAATTATCAAGTGACCTTGGACAATTGGAATATTTTGTGGCATTACGAACTTTAGAACATTTCGTGATTGTTTCTTTATTTTTTAAAATAAACTAATGATAATCTTTGAACTTGAAAGACTTTTGAACAACTAATATGCATGTTTTTTCTCATCAAGCAAGAAATTTAAACTTCAATATGATTTTTAGTTCTGGTCAATTTCAATAATTGTGTTTGCAATAAGATATTAATTTGGCGGATTGAATCAGTTAATTGAAATTTTGTGTGAATGTTTTGCCAGTCAATTTACTGAAAGCTCAAGGCACATTCAAAGAAATGGGGATTTCTTTGGCTTTCTGAAGAGGGAATGTTGCCAGATAATAGAAGTCTTGAACCAGTTTGAATTATGTTATGTTGTGTATATTTTAGAGAATTAATTGCTTAACGCCGTCTTAATTGTGTAAAAACAGGAATTGCATTGTTGCTGTATGATTTCCTGTCGCATGATCAGAATAGCGCTGCGTCAGGTATTCCACCGAGCTTGGATCGGTCGGTGGCTGCTTTGTCACGGGGGTAGTCGGTTAGACAAAGCGATAGCGTTAGGTTGTGATCGGCTTAGCATCAAAATCTCAGTTTAATTCAGAGTAGTTGTGATCCTTAGAGACCAATTGGTGGATCAGAAGTTTAGGCAGTACGTAACAGCACCTCTCTTCTGGACACTTATTTATTACATCTGGCCTCAGCGTAAAATGTTGCCGCTGTGCGACCAAATCCTTTTCTTTGTAGTCTAATTAATCCACATACATCGTTGCCCTTTACTAATCTCAGGGCGCGTCGGGTTACGCTTTGCAGATTCGCGATCAGTTCGTGACAGGTGGCAATAATGTGCCTCAAAGCAACTCCATTGTGAGGCTACAAGACAGCTTTCTTGAACCCGTAGAACCTTTGTTATTATGAGACACTGCGGTGTTTAGCCAGCAGACCTAGGGGCATTTAATAAGTCTCCTTGAACGTAAACAAAACGCTAAATAAATAAATAAAAAAAACTTAATGTATTTATTATGCAGAGGATTAAAGATATATTACTTTGTTCTTGTGAATGTTATGTAGACGGTTATGCCGTCTCTTCAGTAGGGATTCTTCTTCCTTCTTATTTGCTTTTACCTGTATATGGGCTAAGGTTAAGAGATTTTTCTGTTTTTGGAATACCATTTCTTTTTATGTTGTGGTATATTATTACTAGTTGTACGTAGCGAAAATTATGGGGACTTATTGGCGGAGAAGTTTATTGTGCGTATGATGGAACCTAACCCTCGTATGATAGATTACAGAAAAGGAGGTGGAAGCGATTGAATATGTCAAGTTGTAGTCCATGAACGTTGTCATGTGCGAGTCCATAGAGTTGTAGTAGATGTCCTAATGTGGTAGGCAGATATCTGGGTAGACTATCCTGTTGGACATCCACGTAGGAGGGGATGCATGTTGGTCCAGCGTTTAGAAATATATGATATACGAAATTTATCGAGATGCAAGAGCAAATGAGGAAATGTAATTCTGTCGTAAAGGAGACCTGTTGGACTGGGGAGTTCAATACGGTATGCAAGGCGCATAGCGTGTCTTTCTAGTGTACGGAATCTGTTATAGAAATTATCGTCAGCTGAGAGCCAGGCTACATGACCGTAGGTGAGGTATGGTCTCATAAACATCTTATACGTGTGTAAGACAGTGTCGGGATCCAGTCCCCAAGTGGTGTCTACTAGCCTTTTCCTCAAATCTACTTTCTGCTTTGTTTTTAAGATATTGCTGGTAAGGTTTCCATGAATGATTCGAATCGAATACGACCCCTAGGTATTTGGCCGAAGTGTTCCACTTACCTGTATGTTTAGGAGTTCTGGATTTCTTTGTACTCTAGTGTGTATTTTTGCTGGAAGTATGATAACTACCTGGGTTTTGTTTGAATTGATCTTTAGTTTCCATTTGGTATACAACTGATTAATCGCGTCTTGCAAAATACGGTTTATACGTTGTGTTGACTTACCACAGTCCAGAAATGCGGTGTCGTCTGCAAAGGTAAAGGTATATATCGGAGGAGGAGGTGTCGGCATATCGCTAACGTAGAGAATATAGAGTAGTGGTAATAGTGCTGATCCTTGCGGTACTCCAGTGAGTGGGAAAATTGGAAAGGAGAACTGATTATTTATAGCTACATAGGCAATCCGGTTGTAAAGAAATGGATAGATCATCCTGATATATGCTAACGGAAGTTGGAAGCGGTGTAATTTGTATATTAGCCCATCGTGCCATACACGATCAAATGCTCTTTCAAGATCGAAAAGCAGAAGACATGATGGAGAAACTTTGTTATAGTGGTTGGTAACAATTGTTGTCAGTCGTAGCAAGTTATCTGAAAGACAGTCTTTAGGGCGGAAACCTGCTTGGTGGAATAGCAGATATTCATGCTCGTTTAGGTGATTGTGGATTCTTCGGACTATGATACGTTCAAGAATTTCCCCCAACGTTGATGTGAGTTGCATTGGCCTGTAAGACTTTGGATCAGGCTTGTCTTCATTTGGTTTCGGGAACATGAGTATCTTATAGATCTTCCAGTCGGGAGAATAGTATCCTGTACGTAGAACAAAGTTATAGATGTTTGCTAGCAACTGCAAGAAGATTAATGGGACTTCCTTGACGTGCCTGTATGTAATGCCATCAAGCCCAGGAGCAGTGTTCTTCTTGTGCCTGATAACCTGTGTGATGTCTAAAGGTGTGATATTTGCTGTTAATGGGTTTCGATTCTCTATTTCGTGATCCGTATTTACTGCCAAATGGTTATTATGAGGATTAGCATATCGTGCAATGCGTTGGTATAGTCGTGTTCCGTCGCGATGGCTCATTTCAGATGTAAACGTAGCTTGTAATAATTCTGCAAAGATGTTTGCCATTTCTGAGTTCGTTTGTGGTGCCTGATCATTGTAGATTATAGAGTAACTTGATTTGCTAGTTTCCAATGAGACGATTGAATTGTTTCCAGTATTTACTGGGATGGTCTTCTTCTGCTAGTCTGTTTACTGTATTAATCCACGATCGCTTTTTATAGGCACGAATGATGTTTTGTACCATACGTAGGTATTCTCGATGTAGGCGTAGAGGTTCTGGAGATCGCGTTCGTAAATATTTCCTGTAAGCGTTCCTGGTGAGGGTTATGAAGGTTAAATAATGAGGAGGTAGCTTGGGTTTGTACGTATTAACGGTGGCCTTCCTGCTCTTTGTAACGGACTCAGTGAGGTGCAAAAGTGTTCTATCCAGAGTTGGTACATCATATGGCTGCTGTAAGTGTTCTAAGTTCCGAGAAATATCAGCTTGGTAGGATATCCAATTACCTTTCGCGAAGGTAGGTACAGTTCTGGTATTATTGGTAGTCTTGGATTGTCGATTCAGTAAGATTAAGCCCACTTTCACCCGATCGTGGTCACTGCTGTTGGAGTCTAATACAGTTATGTTTATGAGTGGTGTAAGCGATGAAGAAGCTATGGCAACATCAGAGGTTGTGCTGCTTGATGGTCGTGTTGCTCTTGGTATTGGACATATTTCAAATCTGTATGCAGAAGTATGAAGTCCGTAAAGGTACATTTCTCAGTATCGCTACGGCTATGAAACATTACTCTCCCTCTACAGAGTATATGAATACAAGGATCTGACAAATGGTTACAACAAACGTTCATTTCAGTACGCTTTTTTTCATAATAAAGTTAATAACAACTAAGAGTGTTCTTTAATAGTATTTGGGCTATTTTGCTAACAACATAACAAATAAAACGTTTCCTTATCCTGTCATTTCAATTTCTACGTTGGCGTGCGCTAAGAACAGTAGCGTCATCTAACGTTCTTCCACCGAACCACAACCAATGCATACTAAATGTTCGTAGCCCGCAAGCATAGAAAAACAAGACACATATGGATTTTATTACCTTTTTCACAATAAACCTTGTGTTGGTAAATGCTGAAATTATCACATTGTGAAAAAGGTATTCTTTCATACTGCCTGATAGCAGAAAGATTCCTCAACCCAAAATCTCCGCATGAGAGGACAAATATGTGTGAAACCTCCTTTAATTTGACAATCATATTGTCGATCTTCGTAATACTTTCTGAATGTTGTTGATTTTTACAAATCCGCCATCTTTGATTCAAAATGCCGGCCACATTTTGAGAGGTTTTGGAGAACTCTAATGCACATACTTATGTTCTCCAATAAAAATTCTTTAATTTGATACCCATATCGACTACCTTCGGGCATTTTGAAAATTTTCAATATTTTTAATGGCCGCCATTTTGAATTCAAGATGACGGAAATCTCCCCCTGTTTTTCGAGTGATAACATTGATGTTCCGATTATGTTGATTAAAATGCGCCAGAAAAGCAAAACGGAACAAGTTAGATCGTAATAGCCAAAAACTTTCACTTCTGGACCTGTCTATCAGGAACTACAAGGTATAGAGAGATGCGGTGAGGTTTAGTTGGAGAGTTCTTCGCTGAACAAGCTCAGAAATGCCTTCATTGGTGCAATGGTTCAGTGTTGCCAACTGCTTTTAAAATAATTGTTCACATTGCTTCCATTCAGTTATATCTAGCTGCACCAAACCTGGCATAAACATTATTCCACACAACACAAAATCACTGAGGTTGAACACGTCTTCAAGCAACACACTTACCAGTATTGCTAGCAGCACCAAACTTGGCAGAAGTATTATTTGACACAATAGCAACATTCTGTGCGTGTTCCGACCCGAATAACCCATATCAGTGTTGCCAACTAGTGCCCAAAAATATATCTCATGAAACAACGAATAGTAGAGGCTGGGGTGGGGTGTCTGAGGTGTCTTTGGAAAGGTCTTGACTAGACTAGTTTAGAGCCGCCGGAACAGTATTGCAGTAATTCAGTGTTGCAAATCCATTTTTAATCAATTATTCAAATTGCTTCCATTCAGTTAGATTTAGCTGCGCCAAACTTAGCATTTCGAGACAATTGAAAAGTATTGTGAGTTTTCTCGTTCCTAAGCTCAGTAGTTGTCAGTGCTATATAAAAATTAATGCTTGCTTGGCTGAATGCTATCAAGCTGTCAGGGTATATTTACTGCACCCTAGGATAGATTCTTCGTCAGTCTTCAGTCAGCAAATATTTAAATTTTCCACTAGGATTTGCGCAAAAGAGTATTTTCTGTTATTATTAAAATCCTAGGTGTTACATATTCAAAACGTAAGTAAATAAAACATTTTCTGCAAGAAATGGATATGTCCAAATTGATTTTTTTTAAAGCTATTGAAGGCCAATTGTACAAAACATTTTAATCCCCAGTTGAGATAAGCTATGAGTCATAGGTACCATAATTATAGATAACGATAGTGAATTCCCATTCTCGTATTCTCTTCAATGCCACCTGGTGTCTGTCCAGCCAAACTAGGAGTGAGTAAGGGCTCCTTTCCTTGGAAGCTTGCGTTGCTTGCGATTAGAGTGTGTAGTCAATTGAGGCACGTGTTTGATTACGTAGTATGTAGAACATGCAATAAAACACGTGTTTCAATTGGCTACTCACCCAAATCGCACTCAAAGCAAGCAACGCAAGATACCATGAAAACCAGCCCTAATGCTAGTAAAACCAAGCGCAATATCCACACTTTTAATATCTTGTGAAAAAATAGGTTGTAGTATCAGATGAAGATCAGGTGTAGTATCTACTTTTCTTAGTTTTTAAATCGAACGCACAAACAATCATCAGATACTAGAATTATTTCATTTGTAATTAGACTGAACTGACACCAGGTTGCTTTAATAAATTTAACAAAATGGAGTTTTGTTATCTATATACATATGTTAACTATGATAAAATCAGGAATTAAGTTAACTCAGGGTTAACATACACAACTGGCCCTGGGAAGATGAAGTTAAAACTCTTTTATTAAATTTGTTGGGCATAAACTTATAAAAAGATTATTATATTGTAAGATAAGTGTCAGGGACTTTAATTTCTGTTTTCTGAAAAATCAACATTGTCCAGAATTTGCTATCGATCGTGGGAATATATGGAGTAAGCGATTTGAATTTTCATTTGAAATGGGATTTCGGAAGGTTGGCAAAACTTATTCCATCACCATCCGAAGTATTTTCACACAAAACACACATATAAAGTTGTGTGTTCGGATTCCTTTTTCTCCCTAGTAGCATTAGGACTGGGATTTCCCGGCTCTATTTGTTGACTCCCCGACACGGTCGGTCACTGGTCGATACACGGTAATATTCGGAATTCCTCGGTTCCTCTCGGTGAAATTCGCATCTCTCTTTCCTTGTCCCCATCTTCCACTCTCAGCTCAGCAAACCTCATTGCGAAGTGCGACTGAGATAATGTGCAATCTGGTGTGAGTGTATTGTTATTATTTGGAGGGCTGAATGGTAGGGGAGGATGGAGAAGGTTCAGTGGCGTTCCATCGGCGGGGAGAAGGGGCAGGATGAAGTGCTTATGAAGACCGAAAGGGGGAGGGAGAAAAGTTGGAGAGATGAGCTAGCTAGCTGCAGAGCGGAGGGGAAGTAGCCCCATAATTAAAGTCGGGTAGGGTGACAACTTGAGAATGTACCATGAAGAGGCTTCATGCCCTTTGGACGTCACCGCGGAATTGTGCGCAATGCTTCGTTAACCCAATCTGAGTTAAGTTAGGTTTTGGAAAGAGAGGGAGGGGTTATATTTACACGTGTAATGTATACTTTACACGCTATGATATACAAATACTGAGAGCTATTATATACACAGAGGCCCTAACATTACGCTAAGAAAGCAAACAAAGAAAGGCCAATAAGCTTGAGGCGCGGTGACTCAGTTGCAGAGCGCTCAATTCTGGTGCTTGTGGTCCTCGGTTCGATCCCGGTTTTGTAGTAGAGAAAGCCCGTGTGTCTGTTTTTGGGCTTCTACCGTTTCCTCTCACTTTCTTCATTCCACAAATTCTCCCTTCATCATCCATTCGACCAGAGTCAAACTTGCCTAAAGGCCTTTTAAAAAACTCATATTCAACCAATAAGCTTGTAGTGTAACTTGCTGTGGGACCGATGACACCGTACTCAAGGGTGTATCGTGAAACTAGCATGAATTTTTCAAATGGATAAAGCTAAACCAAATTAAAAGGGCCTGCCAAATTTAGAGCCACAGGAATTAAAGGGGACAAATAAATCGAGGTTACTAATCTGAAATCGCTCTTTCTTTATCTCTTAGGCCCTAGTGAGAAACTTTAGAACGAAGAAATCGAATCAAATGAAATAAAGATCTACTTGTTTCATTAACCAGATTAGAAGCGGCAGAATAAGCTGGACTCAAATATGAAATGCGTTTTCTCTATGTATGTATATTCCAACGTTTTTCTATGTATATCTATCTACCTGTGTACCTTATAAAGCGAGGGGAGTTCGAAAAGTTTCCGCCCTAACAGAAGGAAAGGAATGCCGATAGGTCAGTAGGAATAACAGATTATTACACATATTCCCCGCGAAGGTCAATGCATTTCCTACAACGGATCCTGCAACAAATTTAGCTCATGGTAAAAAAAAAAAATCTTTGCCCTGAAACCTTCTATAGTGGCAACACTTCATCATTAAACCACTGAACCTGTCTCCCTTTCAAGTTCAATTTCAGTTTCAGGAACTGATAATAGTCACTAGGGTCTAGGTCGAGGGAATAGCGTGGATGATCAAGCACTTCATAACCTATCTGCTCTAATTTCGGCATTATTCGATGAACTTTGTTATAGGGAACGTCGTCTTGGAGGAATAGAATTCCCTTTCCCAATTTCCCCCGCCGATTCTTCCTGATGGCCGTACGCAATCTATCTAGGACACTTCAGTAACATTCGACATTCATTGTGGAACTTTGCTCAAGATGATCAGTAAGGAGCGTGCCATCACAATCCCAACAAAACGCCACCATGACTTTGGATAGGGATTTTTGTTGTCGGAACATTTTGTGTCTGGGTGAACCCAGGTGGCGCTACTGCATCGACTGTTTTTTTGTTTTCGGATCATGCTGGTGGATTTAGGTTTCATCCTCACGCGTGTCACTCATCACACGATCAACAAAGTTTGAGAATGGGACAAAATAGTCCTTGCAGCACCACCCGAAGTCGATTCTCCTTTCCGCTGCCGACTGAATTCCAAACTTCGCGCAGCCATAAATCCTTTCATGTGAGGCTGGAAATTTTTCACCCCGCCCCCGCATTGTAATGTGTTAGTAGGGATTATAATTATTTTATATGTATGTTTATGTTTCAATTGAAGAAAATATTTAGTGACCTTATCTTAGTCCAACCCTTAAACGAGGGGGTATCAAAAAGTTCGTGCAATCGCCTAGAAGTTGATGAACTACGAACCCTCTCGGATATGAATTTTATACTTAGGTCATTGTATGTTAACCATGCAAAATCTGGAATCGTTAGAGCAACACTTTTTTTTTAGGTAAATCACTGAAGATGCGATGATTGACAAGCTTGAGGCACGGAGCGTCATTAAGTTCCTCCATCTTTAGGGGAAATCAACAAAGCAGATCCACGAAGAGATGAAAGCAGCCTATGGGGATGAAAGCCCTTCCTATGAGATGGCTTCAAGTGGAAACGGCAATTCCATCCAAACTGGACACATGACCACCAAGGATGCCCCTAGATCTGGAAGACCATCTTTCAGTGCTGATGCCGCCTTGACGGAGAAAGTTGAGAATATCATACTGGAAGACAGGAGGATTGGAAGTGTTATGCGTGCAATATGTATTAGTTATGAATCTGCCTGGAATATCATTCACAACCAGCTGCATCTTCAGAAAGTGACAGCACGATGGGTGCCACGACTGCGCACACCTTTCCAGAAGAGAAATCACGAGGACGCTGCAAGAGAAATGTTGCATCACTGTGAGGTGGATGAAGAGGACTTTCTCGGAAGACTAGTGACAATGGATGAAAGTTGGGTTAATCTTTATGACCCAGAAACAAAGGAAATGAGCAAACAATGGAAACATCCCTCCTCCCCCGACCCTAAAAGCAAAAGTGCAAAAGTCTGCTGCTACGGTGATGCTGTCCGTTTTCTGGAACTGTGAAGGGGTCATCATGACAGATTACCTACCACAGGGTCAAACTATTACTAGTACCTATAATTCCCATCTCCTGACTAACTTTCGAGAGGAACTGAAGAAGAAACGTTGTAGATTGGTCACAAAAGGGAAGCTTCTTTTGGCACACAGTGCACCAGCCCATTCCGCCAATGCATCCACGATGACAGCAGTAGAATTAGGATATGAAATATTGCCCCATCCCAATACTAACCGGACCTAGCACCAAGCGACTTCTTTCTCTTCCCAGAAATGAAGCGTCCACTCAGAGGACGCCATTTTGACAGTAGGGATGATGACATTTCTGCGGTTGAACTCTGGTTTCAAGCCAAACTGCAGACTTGTACAAAATGGGCTTACGGAAAGTGAAGGACTTTGGCAAAAATGTGTCACTAGGCACGGTGACTACGTAGAGAAGGACTAATTCCATCATGATGTCAGAGTTGTCCAGAGTGGTTTTCTTCTAGGTGATTGCACAAACTTTTTGATACTCCCTCGTAAATAAGACGAAATAAATAACAATTCAGCATTCAAAACAACACATATTTTGTAACAATGTAAAATTGAACTTCATTATGAACGAACAAAAATACATATTTAGAAGGAATCAATAGACAGTAAGAATTGTTAAATCTCACAAGGAAACACACTGATGGGAAAGAAAAAAGATTTTTGTTTCTTCCCCCATTGTTAGAATGTCAAAGTATGTGCGCATTCAAATTTTGGAAACTCGAGCGCAATTGCTTTGGGAGATATCGAGTATATACTGTAAAAGTGAAGAGTGATCAAAAGTGTGGAAATGCTCTTATGTTTTCTTTCATTTTTAAATTGCTGAAATAAATGGAAAGAAAATACACAGTAACAGGTACTGGGTGGAAGCGCTACCTGCGGGAGGGCCACCATCTTGAAGTCCGCCATATTGAATCTCCATTGATTTTCTTAAACTTGAAGGGGGGCGTGTAACATGTCATTCTGTGCTAAAATTTTACGGGAAATACGTTTCTGAAGTCAATTTGGTTGTAAGTGTATTATTGTAAGAGATAAGGGTATGTAAGCATAGTTTGTACTAATGATGTAATAAGCTAAAAAATCGTGAAATAACAAAGGATATGAAACTCAAATGAATACAAATCCATACCGATAGCGCACCGTAGTCAGGAACCATTTGTATGCATTTGGGTTTTATTTCCTTTATTTTTTCCAAAACGAAATGGGTGTTTTCAGGCTACTGCCCAGACTAATGTCACATAACATTATTTCTCACAATAATACATTTAAGGCAAAACTGACTTCAGAAACGCATTTCCAGTAAAATTCTAGCACAGATTGACATGCTGCACGACCCCTTTCCCACTTAAGAAAATCAATCGAAATTCAATATGGTGTCCGTGAAGAACATACCCTCACTGTAAAAATAGGAGACACAACGTTCATCCACTTTTTGGATTAACCTACATTCAGTTAGTTTACGGTTGAACGTTTTATTTTCTGTAAAATTTAAAAATGTGTATATATATATACTTATATACTGATGACTTCAATTTCCCCTTTATCAACAAAAGTCGAGTTTTTTTTTTGAAAGTAGAAAAGAAAAAAATAATATTCCTTTAAAATTAAAATTGAAAAAAAAATGCTGAGGTGGTTTGGTTTCGATCCAACGTCCTATAGCACATTGGCCAAATGCTCTCGCCACTTAGCTACGAAGGCAGTTGGTGCTTAAGGCTTTCCGAGTGATGTTTATAGCTAGGATTTTACTGCGACTGTTAATCACTGACATGTTGATTTTACTACGAGAAATGTCTCGTAAAAAAGGAGATATACGTTTGCTACAGTGTAAAGATTTATACCCAACTTAATTTCTCTTTCCGCAAATGCAATCCTTGGTCCACCAGTGAACTGTTTACTGTTCACAGTGTAAAAGCAATAGAAACACTCAAAATGGCGGGACATTCAGTGGCTAGCAAGTAACGTTACTCCTGTTATTGGATTATAGGATATCCAACCAAGGCTTAAGCTTCATCCAGAAAAGTACGTAGCCTCAAAATTGCCAGTTTAGCTTACACTTCGATCAGAAATGTATTAAAAAGAAAATATTAAACTTTAAAATGAAGGTTACAAATCTTTCCACTAAACGGCTTACACCATATCCACATTTAAGAGTAAATACAACAAAACGCTAATTTTCGACTTTTATTTCTCCATAAAGCGGAGTAACGTTCATCTATCTCGTGTTTCCACTTTTTACAGTGCTGGAACAGGGGGAATTCTTTACCACTATTTGCTTTCCATTTCTTTCTGCAAATTAAAAATATAAGATTATTTCCACACTTTTTGATCAGTCTCCAGAGAAAAGAATCTGACTTTTATGTCACCAATATCTCTCAAAGCAATTTCGCTTGAGTGGCCAAAATTTGCATGCGCACATTCTCACCAAAGGGGGATTTTTTTTCTGTCCCATTAGTATGTCTGCTTGTCAGACGTAAAACATTTTCCCTGTATTAACAGACACGAAAATGAAGTAGAAGTATGGGTACCATAAGTAAGTAATAAACTGATTGTGCACGTTGTGTTATCAAGATGATTTAACACTGAAAGCAATTTAATTTTTACCGATATAACACAACCTAAAAGATGCAGTATAGGAAGAGGCATTCTTCTACCAGATATAGGCCGTAAAACTGCGTACCCGGTGAAACGATGCTCTCTCAGTGCCTTCTTCAAAGAAGGAAAGGAGTAGCAGTCACTGGGCGCCAGGTCGGGACTGTAGGACGGGTGGTCTAGGCACTCTCAGCAGATGGTGGCAACATGGTTTGACCGTGAATGTCGTCGTTTGTGGTCTCGCGTTGTCGTCCACAATGAGAAATGCTGACATCAGAAAGCCTAGTCTTTTTCTTAGAATCACAGTCTTCAGTTGTGTCAGTTTCTGGTAGTACTGTTTAGCATTGACACTTTCCCTCTCCAACAAATCCAACAAAAGAGCCCTTTTGACATCCAAGAAGACAGGCAAAGCACCTTGACTCTTGAAGAGGTTGTCTTGAACTTCCTTCTGACGTAGTTGGGTTATTCCATTTAAAGTTGTCCAGTATTCGTTAAGTTGGTTGCTCGACCCATTTTCATTTTTTTCACAACGTTTTGCACGTGCTTACCCTCATGTATTTGTAGTTTAAAACCTCAAATGTTTTTTCTCTATTTCACTTCTTTCGGCTATGGCGGCCATATTTGTGTCGCGGTGTACACCAAATTCTGCGTATGCAGGTATTTACGGAAACCTCAGTTTTTCAACCCACGTAAGTCGTAGGTTCTTGGATTAAAAACTATTGCACTCACAAGTCAGCATACTACAGGCTAGTTATAAGTAGTAACATGGCTTCACTACTACTCCATGTTGTAATTCTAATGTGGGTCCCAAAATGCTGTTGAACAATGGACAAACTTACATTTTCAAGATCACTTTCTATAAAGAAGGGATGCTTTCTGTGGCTTGAAAATTTGTTTGGGGACACACAGAGTACTATAGTCAATCCCTACAAAATTCTAAACCTGTGACTTACTTCCTTTCTATATGGATGCTTAAACATATGATTTTCTAATATTATACCAAAGTTTGAAGTTGAAAATCTCTATTGAGGGATTAAGTAGGAATCTGAAATTTTCAGATATTAGTCCTCTAGAGCAGTATTATGCTGCAAAAATGTGGACTTTGAAATTCCAGTACTAACAGAGTTACAGCAACACTACCCTACAGGACTAGTATCTGTGAAAATTTCAGATTTCTAATTTTTTATCCCTTCTATATAGAAAGTGGTCTTGAAAATGTAACTTTGTCCATTGTACAACAGCATAATGCAACGCACATTAAAGTTATTGATATTAAGCCGGACGATTTTAACCATTGTTTTATAAATAATATCCCGGCTGTAAATAACAAAGTACCCTATAATCCCAGGGTAAATTCTCCATATTTTAACACATTGTTTAACCAAACAAGTCCGAAATTTAAATTGGGTCCAGTATATCCTTCCAGCGTTCTATTAACCGTTTAAAAAAATGAAAACGAATTGTTCGGAAGACGTATTTGGAATGTCTTCTTACTCATTAAAAAGCATCCTCGACTTAATTATTTCAACTCTCTGTCTATTAATTAATTGGTCTATTAAAGGAGGACAGTTTCCCCAGATCTTTAAAAGAAGCTATCGTAGTACCAATATACAAGAAAGGCAAGAAAGATGACCCCCAATGATTTTCGTCCTATTGCCCTTATACCAATTTTCTCCGAAGTCTTTGAACACGTTTTACTCGACCAATTGCGTACTTTTTTCAACAACTGTAAATTTTTAAATGAAACGCAATATGGATTTAGATCCGAGGTTGGAAATGCTGTGGAGAAAGTAGTAAGTGAAATATATGCAAATTTTGAGCGGAAAAATATAACATCTCTTACATTAGTCGACCTGAGTAAAGCTTTTAAATCAATGTCTCATACTTTACTAATTGAAAAACTAAAATTATATGGTGTAGTGGGGAAGGAACTCAATTTATTACGTTCTTACCTTATTGACAGGGAACAAGTTGTTAAAGTCGAAAATAAAACTTCAAATCCCATGACCGTGAACAAAGGAGTACCTCAAGGATCTGTTCTCGGCGCTCCCTTTTTTGTTTATAGTTCATCTTAACCATTTTCCTCAGTGTCTTTATGTGAAACCCATACTTTATGCAGACGGCGCCACAATATTGTCTCAAGGAATAAAGATTTAGAAGCCACAAAAAGGGATACGGAAAATTTGTTAGAACTTTCCTCCATGGTTCAGACAAAACGAATTGATACTAAATAAGGAAAAAATGGAAAGTTTGTATTTCTCATTAAATACAAATATTTCAAAATTGAATGCGACTGAATCTGTTAAGCTACTAGGAATACAAATTAATACGGAATGCCCAAATTGACGCATTAATATAAAATCTAGCTAATAGTACTTATATACTACGAGGGTTAAAAGGATCTGTTTCCCTAAAATGTCCTACGATGTATACACAAATTAGAGAAAAAAGAAAATTAAAGAGTTGCATCATGGAGTAGTAGTAGAGTCATATTACCACTTACAACTAGCCTGCGGTGTGCTGAGTCCAATAGTTTTATAATCCAAGAAGCTACGAGTCTACGACTTACCTGGGCTGAGAAACTGAGGTTTCTGTAAATGCCTACATATTGAGAATTCGGTGCGCACTATGACACATATATGGCCGCCATACAAGGTGAAATAGGGAAAAATATTTGTGGTTTTGAACTACCATTACCTAATGGTACTAACACATCAAATATTAAAAGAATTGAGAATAGTGAAGCGGCCAGTGCTGGACCACTTACCCAGTTTCGACTCCACGAAAAAGCAAAATGGTGGAGACAGCTCTCTTTTCTCAAGTCACAGTCCAGAAAAGAAATCCATTTTCCCACCTTCTCATCCTCCCATTCTTTGAGACTTGTGGACAGGAGTAAGCTGTGTACGTACCGTGACGAGACGCTACTTCAGGATATCATGCTTGATTTCGTGGTCTGAACGAAGCCGACATCGAGCTCAGTAGTAACGCCATCCACAGTCAAGCGACTGCTCCCTTTACTCAGCTTATCAACTAATCGGACGTTTTCATCTCCAGCGGCTGTTGGCAGCTTTCCGGCTCTCGTATCATTGCCCGTCTCGGAACTGCTGGAACGATCGTCGCACCATTCGCTTCGGCAGAGAAATACAATTCCACAGTGATTATATAAATTTCGGTACCGGAGGTGTCACGTGACTTGATAACGAACAGCGAAAAGCACTTCATCCTTACTCAACAAATGTACACACTTCCGTTTTTCATTCCTCATGGACACACTCAGTTCTTTCTTTTCCTAAAACAGCACTAACCCTGGCGTCACCTTCAAGGTCAAGGTCGTCCATGACGAGACAACAGAATTATTCAGACTATTTCTTGTATATTTCTATCAAGGGCTACTCATGACAAAGTAGAGAGTTTGTACAACCAAGAAAAAAAGTATCTTTTGGTTACAATATAGTAAATTCCTACCTCAGTTTAACAATAAGGAACAAGTGAAGAATTCCTGTAATTCAGAAAGAAGTCCATACAGTCAGAAGAAACAAAGGAAGCGAAGAACTTAAGTAAACACCTACACAATGAATGTCATTTCTAAAAGCCTCTTTGTTACCAATATGATTTCGTCTCTCTTTCTTCTCCGAAGAAAATCGTTGACGTTGCAAAGCGATTATGCTTTCATTCCGTGATGAAAGAAAACCTCAAGAAAAAAGAGAATTAATTACCTGGAACTAGGAAAACATCCTCCTACAAGTTTGAAAAAAATTACGTTCTTCTTAATTTTAGTTAACTCTCAAAGTAATTGGACTCTTCTGTAGAGACGAACTGAACCAACAAATAATCCGTCTACAACTACACCTACGCTAGAAGATACTTAGAATCATATTAACTTTTATTTTTCGTAACTTTTTTATTATCATTTTATATCAACGAAACAAAAGAATCACCACAGAATTGTGTTATTATAAGAAGTTCATATTCAATTATATAAAAAAAAAAAAGTTAAAACTTCGATTCTACTTACAATCGCGAACACTACGGTAATTTAATAACATTTTAATCATGAAAGCATTAATTTTTATGAAATACGTTGGCAACATTGACAACTGCAATGCTTAGATACAAGTAAACCCACAGTATTTTTCTCTTGTGTCGAATAATGTTTATGCCAAGTTTGGTGCATCTAGGTCTAATCTGGATCTATATTGAGGCCTTGTATCCATATTTAAGTTATTCAAAATAGGCTGACAACGCTTATATACTTGACTTTATTATAAAAACACACAGTAAGCTTTACAGTTTCGGTGTTCTATCAACACCTTCATCAGACGAAACACTATCAGTTCATAATAAGCACGAGAAGGCCAAGAGATCCCTTCTAAATCTTCTGCCAATCACGCACTAATCACTTTCGGAAACTAAACAAATTTAAATCAATCACACTTCATCGCTCAAAGGCCACGCCCTCTAGTCAACTAGAGCGCTATATCAAACTTGTAAAACAAAGTCTACATAAAAAGGAAACTGAGTCGAGCCGCAAAAATATTTTAAATAAATAAATAAATAACACATAAGTAAATAATAAAACAATAGATGTAAAATAAACAAATAAACAATACATGAATAACAAACAGAAATCTTAACAAGAATGAAATAAGAAAACAAAAGGATGCCTACAGAACAGGCCTTAATTTCTGGAATACTTTCTCATCTCTTCTCTGCTCAGTAGGTCTTCCCATTTCTCGTTTATACTCAACCCACCATTCCAGTTCATTGCTTTATCTCCTGTTTCCTTGATTCTCTTTGCTTCTTTCTACTTCCTCTCTACTATTCTTTCCTCTTGTTCTAGTATCCCTTCCCAGTCTGTCATGCGACTCTTCCTGGACCTGTTTCTAAATGGCGTTCCTGTATTTTTTTAACCTGATATCATCCTTGTGTGTTTAAGCCTTTCCTGTGATTTATTTCTCGTCCTTCCCATATATACAGCCTCAGAGTCCATACACGGAATGCGGCACACCATTCCTCTTCGTTCTTCTCCATTTATAGTACCTTTCTTCCTTGGTAAACTTCATTTTCTATGGGCCAGTCTAGAACCTGTTGACTTCGGGCCGTCACGATTATCCGTCATTTTCGAGTTAAAAGACATCCATGTCCCTTCCGGGACTCTAGCCCGGGACCTTCGGGTCATGGGCCTAACGCCTTAGACCGCACGGCTACCCGCTCGTCAACTTTCTTCTTGTTTCTCACTAACAGTAAGTTCAAAATCCTCTTTCCTCTCTTTCACTCCCACCTTTTCCAACAGTCACTTGATTTCCTCGGCAATTCTTCCCTCACTTTCTATTCGAAACTACTTCTTCTTTACACCTTCTCTTCCTTTGCCCAACTTTTTTCTATTTGTGTCGTTTTCTCTTCCTGGTCATTCTTCTGGCATCCTCACTGTATCCATTCTCCTTTAATTGTTCCCAAAACCTTAACACATCTATCTTCTTGCAATCTTGCTCCGTGGTTATCTTATTTCTTTCCTCCACGTTCCCTATGAAATTTACTTTAGTTACTTCATCAACATTGCTCTTCTTGCGCAAAATATTCCTGATGCACATTTCTTCTGAAACCAAGGAATTACAATTCTTCCGTCTTTTGTTATATCAATCCTGATATCGAAGAAATTTAATCAGGCAATTTGTCTTGCACTTGCAAAACATTTGCCGCAATGAGGGCAAGAAACTTCATTTGAACTCTTCGATAACAAGGCATAAACATTAGAGGACAATACATTATCCAATGAAGTCACTGGTGTGGTTCCCAAAAAAGGTGGTGCATAATCGACACTCGTGGCCTCAATCACATCAGAGTTAAAGGATGAATCTTATGGAAGAACAATCGATGAATCAGCAGACATCGTTCAAGGAAACAAAGAACCATTTAAGCGAAGAGAAACCAATTACACATTCAAATATTTGAAATGAAATATAATTTATATCGCCGCTCAGCGTTAACATACGTACATACGACCCATATCAAGTAAAAACAACTTATCACCATTATTTCGAATTACAAACTTATGAATTTTGAAAGATAATAAGCAAGTCAAATATATTTTGCCTACCACTCCATACAGATCGGAAAACGAATTTTATGAAATTGATGATAATAATAATATTTGTGTCTGAAAATTGTTACTGAATATTTGTGAAGAATATTAGTCTGGTTCAAATTTGAAATCCACTTATATAAGTGAATTAATCCATAACAATAGAAATAACAAATGTCATACACAAATTACATATAATTATGCCAATATCATATATGAATACACGCCTTCAGGAGTGATCTTTAGTGCAATAAAGAAGGACATATTACGAGTAGAAGCAATGTAGTAAAATTAATTATATAGCAACCAATAATAGTAAAGCAAAGTTTATTCCTTATGACAATTTTGAATCAATAATCGAAACAAGAAAGATATTGGAAATTACGTACAAAATTGTACCAGCAAATTTGACTACCAAAGCACCACAGTTTTGGAAATGATGATGAAAAATTTTATATCCTAGAAAACAAGCTTAAAGAACTGAAATTTAATTGAACGACAGTAACTTGAATTTCTTCGAGAAAAATCAAAATTAAATATGTATTTTGATAATAATTACAGGAATCCTCAATTTGATATTTGCCATACACTTTCAATTCCAAATAAGGAAAACTACATAAGGAAAAATATCAAATTCCAAACAAGGAAAAAATACAGTTTATGGTTTATCTCTGTGTAACTTGCAGTTATTCAGTTCTAGAGGAGGAGGAACAAAGAAACGTGCAGATACAGAATACTAAACGATTGAAAAGGATCTGCCAGCTTTGGAGTTTATATAATATGTTATTCTATGGTTTGAGACCATTACAAATCCAATGGTGTATAAATAATCTCTGTCGGACTTGTAGTTATTAAGATCTAGGAGGGGCATAAATGGAGAATACTAAGCGATTGGAAAGGATCTGCCAGTTTTAAGGTCAAAGTTAGACTATAGGTTATTCCATGATTTCAGTTCATTAGGGATCCAATGGTGTATGGCTCATCTCTGTCGGACTTGTAGTTACTGAGATCTAGGAGTGGCACAAATTGAGAGTGCTAAGTGCTTCAAAAGGAGCTGCCAGTTTTAGAGTCAAGCTGAAAATTTTCCCCACCGTTTCAGACCACGAGAAATCCAACCGTGTATTGTTCGTCTCTGTGTGACTTGTAGTTACTGACATGAGATCTAGGTGGGGAGGGAGGAACAAACATACAAATAATGCACTCAGTACAATTTTTGCTCCACTGTCTTCGTGCAGTGGATACGCTTCTCTGGCCGTCTCGGTTCCCAGACTTGTAACCCATGCAGAATATGTGAAACCACATGTTAAGGTAATTTCGAAATGCCTCCAATGAGAGAGATCCGTAGTAGCAAGTAGCACGATTTTCCTCAAGGGTACAACAGACGTATGCCCTTAGTTTGTCTTGCTTGCCAGTGAGAACGGGGAAAGCAAATTATGACGTCACAGTGCGTCAAGTTGGAAATTACTAAATACATTAATAATATTCTACTAGTCTATATTTTTAGTTCCTTCTGAGAAAAAATATCCAAAGCTAAAAGAAAACAATGTGTATTACTTGTCTTAACAATGAAGTTAAAATATTATTACTTTATTAACAATAATAGCGTTTGAAATGAATGCCTTAGGTAATGATCAGTTACCTAACTACTAATTTCAATAATCCTTTGTTTCCTGTAGTGATGATTGTATATTCGCATGTTGGAATTTGGAAACTATGTAAATATAATTTGTGTGTTCGTTTAGTAGAATTTGGTTAATATGATAGACATTTTTCTTTTGCCTTTTGTTGTTAATTTTGAATTGAATATATTTGTGCTCTATGGATCAGGCTGAATAAAACTATTTGGCCCCATAAGATACTAGCAATATAAATTATTGCTAGTAAACATCTTAAGATGTCAAAATGTGGCTGAAGTCTGTGGTTCTCAAAATTAGTGTTTTCATTGATTTCATACAGTTGTTTTAATGTAACAAAATTCTTTAAATTTTGTGACATTTCAGAAGTGAAACTTAGACCCCATTTTTCTGTTTATTTAGCCTGTTCATAATGATGGATTTTAGATACGCTACCGGCCCAGGAATCATTCTTACTGCAACAATGATTTCGGCCTTATTTGGAGTGATTAAAATGATCAAATCTAATTAATATGAAAGAAATTAATTTAAGTTCAGCTAACCAAACCAAACCTAATCTAACCTAAACTTCACTATTATGAACGATATATTGTGTGTAATCCGAATGATCTCTTCCTCATTAGAGCAATACATTTCGTCTTTGAATATCAGAGAGGAGACCGCATAACCAGGGATTTAGTGGAGGAAGGAATAGTGCCCGGCGTTGAATTACGAATAATTTGTTATGGAGTATGAGTATGGCAAGTGCCGTGTACAGTAATGTTTATTCTCTTTGGAGTAAACAATAATAGCATTTATGCCTCTCCTACTACAAGAATAATTAACTGTACAAGGTGTGATCAAAAAATACGGTGAATAATTTTATTACGAACAAAGTAATAAGCTTACCTCAAATTTGAATTAATATCCTTCAAAGAACTCTCCTTGGCTAGCGATGGACTTATCCCAACGTTGATTCCATGATTGGAAGCATTTCTAGAAGGCTTCTTTCTTAAGGGCCTTCAGCTGCTCCATCGTGGTCCTCTCAATGTCAGATATGGTGTCAAAACGATTTTTTAGCAAGGTTTTTATTTTTGGGAAGAGTCAGAAGTCACATGGTGCTAAATTAGGGGAGTAAGGCGGATGTGGACAGACAACCTTTCTTCGGCCAAAAACTCGCGGATCAGAAGCGAACTGTAGCACGGCGCGTTATCGTGATGGAGGAGGAAACAAAAAGTCTGGAAACAAATTTCACACTCACTCGTCTCATTTGCAAGATATCGGTTAAAATGTTTTGCATCCACCAGTACGAGATATCCAGTTTCGGTAAGCTCTCGAATAGTCAATCGCCTGTTTGAACGAACCATTTCCCCCACTTTCTTCACGTTTTCGTCTGTTTTTGAGGTCAAAGAATGTTCTGACCATTGCTCATCTTCAACCGACTCATTTCCGCTTTTAAATCGGTCATACCACTTGTAAAAACAGTCTTCGGAGTCTCCACATTATCTCCATACATTGATTTTAACATTTTATGAGCTTTTTTGGCACTTTTTTAAAACTTAAACAAAACTTAATGTTAACGCGTTGTTCGAAATCCACGAGTTCACAGTTCCGGCTCTGGAAGACGACTGACAAGTCACAACTTGTTCAAACTTGACACTGATTATCTCAATGGATCAGGGTATTGGACTTATTACTTCAAATGGATGTAGCGTCAGCAGTTGCTGCTATAAAAATTCATTCACCGTATTTTTTGATCACACCTCGTAATTGTCAGCAAAGCCCAAACCTGGAAACAAATTCGATTATTTCGACTACTTTGGATCATAAGTCTGCATGCAGTTAATTTTACTTTTTTTCTCTTTTGTTTCTTGCAAAACACAATGCTGACCGTTATACTTAAATACCTTTTAAAGTCAACTTCCGCACATTTTAAATATCAGATGTAAGCTACATTTTTACGACTATACAGAACGCTTATTCTGCTGGTAATACTTTACGGTTGTGAAAGCTGGAGTACGACCCTGACAGATGAACGAACATTAATTAGGAGTGTTTGAAAATAAGCTTTTGAGAAAGATATACGCGGCTGGACCTAACCCAGGTGAGTGAGACATGAAGAAGACTGTATAACGAACCCCACAGACTGTATGGCTCACCCGAAATTTTAAAAGTAATGAAATCACAATGTCTATTACGAAAATAAGTCATTAAGTAACGCCTGTTTCCTAATAAATAATCAAATATGAGAGATGCATATGGAAGTTGTGGTTCATGTGTAGTTGAAAACGATATTTCCAGGCTCTAATCACTAGATAATTACTTGCTTACTCTATGGCTTACGGAACTCTCAAGTTCATCACCACAGTAACACGTTCGCCATAAGATTCTATTCTGTGCAAAATCAACCCAGTTTTCGTCACGAACACCTACTTCTCGAAGATCCAGTCTAATATCGTCCTTCCAAAGTCTCAGTCTTCTCGACGGTCTCTTTTCCTCCGACTTTCTAACCAAGATGGAATATAATCTTGTTTTTTCCCGATCCAATCTACATGGCCTGCCCACCTTAGTCGTCCCGATTTCATTATTCTTCGAGTGAGTCGTTCAGTATGTGGAGTTCTTCATTATGAAGTCTCGTCCATTCTCCAGTCATCTTGTCCCGTTTCGGCTCGTATATCTGTCTCAAAAACCTTGTTTTCAAACAGTCGTAATTTATGTTCATCTGCTAGGGTCTTATTATATAACTTTCGAAACCGTAAAATATTAATGGCAGAATAACAGTTATGTATATTTTCAATTTCAACTTTCTTAATATTAATCGTGAGGTTAGGAGTTTCTGGACTGAATAGAAGCATGCGTTGCCCGATACTAAGTGACTATTTATTTTTTCCGTGACCTCGTTGTTGCTTGTTACATATGCTCCCAAGTATTTAAATTTGTTTAATTTCTCTATGTTCTCATTCTTCATTGTTATATATATGTTTCCTTCATTTCCGGTGTTTTGGCTTGTTTTAGACCTATCTCATCGCAAGCTTCTACCAACAAGAGACACTATCGAGAAGTGCGCGCCGAAAGTAGAAAAATTTAGATTCTTACGTCATATAACATACGTAAAATTTAGCTGCTGAATTGCAGAAGTAACTGTGATATTGATTTTTCTTTTAAAATCAAAATTTGAATTCTGTTAACAGAGACGGAATTCAACCGCCAAGTTTCTGACATAATAACAAAAAGAAATGTTTCTTTGTCATTTTTAGGAATTCCGCTTCATTTTTTTTAGATACAGCGGTTCAAATTTGCATCTCGAAATTTTATTGTTGGTTCGAACACTGAAGCAGAATTCGACAACCAAACTTCGCAGATTAATTCCTGACACAAAAACAAGAACGAAAAATAACTTGGTCATTTTTTTTCTCATTTCCGACTTATTCTCGAGATACAGGGATCTCAATATGAAGCTCAAATATCATTTTGTAGTGGCAAATAGAAAAAATATTTCCCAGTAAAGCAAAAGAGATGCATAAATGTAAAATGCAGTTTTTGGGAGTTCCTTGACTAGTGCCGTTTCTCCTACTTTAATTAATTCTCATGGAATATTGTCTATTCCTGGTGATTTTGAAATTTTTCAATTTCTTTATCGACTTTCTGATCACTCGATAGCACTCGATATATTCAACACTATTTTAATGTACTTTTTCACCGTTCTTCCCAAGTCAAAAATGCACTCTCAAGTAATGATGACATTCTGGCATAAAATAAAGGTTGTGGTGAAATGTTTGCTATAAATATTCTCTTCAGATCTCCACACAGAAAAGAAAAATATTCGGAAGGGGCAAGGTCCAGATTCTCTGGTGGGTGATGCATGCTTATCCAACCGTGCTGTATAATGTTTGTCTGTGTAAAATGCCATGACAAATGCCAGTGTGATGTATGACATTATTACATTATGGTGTGCTGTGACTTTTGTGTAGAGTCTGTTGGTTTCCTGTGCTTTGTCCAGCTTATCTAATGTCTTGTATTACCTTCTCCTGTTTACTGTCGCACTATCCTTCAGGAATCGACCAGAACAGGACCCCAGAACACAGTCAACCTGATTTTCGCACGTGACATGGAAACACCTGCTTCTTTTGTTTTCAATGGGACTATTTGTGATGTCATTCTACTGACTCTTGTTCAGTATAGGAATCATAGAAATATATCCAAGTCTTAGCACATATAATCACTTCATTAAAGAACTCCTGTGTACAATTCTTAGATGAAGGGTACACGAAAAAAAAAACTAGTCCAAAAACTATGAAAATGGTATTATAATGGCATTTTATTGCTCTATTCGGTGGTTTCCGCGTGCCAAGCATTGAAGAGGATCAACCAACTGTGTCAGAACTTATTGGCAATTCAAAATACCGAGAATAATAGAAAAGCAATATTGTATGTTTATTTTCCTTTCAGCTTGAAAATTCACTTTTTGGATTATGTTTGTTTTTCCGTGTACCTTTCAGTGCCTTTATTCTTAGGAGTTCTGTCACTGCACGCTTTTTTAAAAAGACATTTTGTCGCCTGGTCATTACTCCTTAGGACGTACTACAAAGAAATCAAAGTAAATATTGCTACTTGTGTCTGAAGCTACACTACGTATTCCAGCCGACGGAGTAGCCGTGGCCTCTAAGGCGTTAAGCCAACGACTCGAAGGTTCCGGGTTCGAGCCCCGCTCCGGCATATATATAATTTTTTTTTACTACAGATTGCATACATACATCGCATTTCACATTATTAAAAAAACAGAGAACTTATGAATAAACAGGCGTTATATATTGACCCAACTTTCCTTGTTTGAAACAGGAACTTTTCAGGGCATGGTCCGGAAGGTCCGAACCCCCAAAACTCACAGCTTTATATAAATAAGTATAAGTTTTAGGTAAAATTAATATACCCAGAAACACTTTGGACCATCCCCCGAAATCCCGCTGGCCCCCTCTCAAAACAAACTTCCGGATACGTGCCAAGTTCCAGACAACCTTTAAAACTATGAGAGAATAAAATATTCTGTAATATTAATATATAGTTAGGTTTATTCCTATTCAAAATCCATTTTTGTTAAATTACTCATCAACTTATAGTAATAATCGACACAGAGGTTAAATACATTATAACTTGACCCTCAGATGGAATGTTTAAATGCATAATAATGTTGATATGCACAAACGTCTCACATATTCCACTTAATCCCATACCGTAAAGAATTCGTATTGGGAATGTAGAATCAAATTTCCATAAAAACGAATGAACCAAAATAGTTTGCTTAAAGGTCAAGTTTTATGAATTTTTGTGTTTCAGATGAGCTTCTTTCATTGAACGCAGTGGTTCGGAATCCACATTATGTTAAACTAAACCTAAGTCTCATCCTTAAAAGCTCACGAGCTCGTTTACAATCTTAATAACAACTCAATCAGCCAATAAGTTCTCTCTGTGGATAATTTCAAATTTTTCTAAGTTCTTATAACAATATCTTTTAAAAATGAATGTTTACTTGTAAGTGTTCACATAAATACAAGACAAGAAATTTTCATTAAAAAAAAATGCAATAATTACGGTTTAAGTTAATCAGAATAATGAATTAGTATTCCTCAAATCAACACTAATAATCCGCACAGCTAATTTCTTTAAAATGAATCAATCATTGCTTTGTTTTTCAAAGTTACCAGCGCGTGAGCGGAAAGCAACAGTTTGTAACAGTTCCATCTGTTTTCTGAATAAAAAGACAATAAAAAAAAAAAGAGTTTATTTTCTCACTTAAGAATCCTGAAAGTTCTCTTTTTGTTGTTGACAGTAAAGATGAAGGGACTAATTAATTTAAATAAATTGTATTATCCATTATCTGAGTCATCCATCAATTAGAAACGCTTCCTATTGATTGTGTTATGCCTTTTAAATACATTCTTCATATATGTGCTAAGGTGCATCAATGTACACATTATCTTACATACGAGATCAGAGAATGTAAAGATTATAACAATTCAGTGCTTTACTTATTGTACGGTACAAATCTGCACCTCAGAGCAGTAGCGTAACGAAATGAGTACGGGCCCGCCCGCAACTTATCCGGGCCCCCTTTATAAAAGTGTATAGCAAACACAAGTAGTGTTAGTGTATACTGTTACTGACGATACATTTAAATTGAGGCTTAATACCAAATTAAATGGGCCCCACAAAAGTAAATTAAATCAAATACTTGACTTGCCCGGGGCCCCACATAACTTCTCTTATTAACAACAACTTAGGGGCGTGATCATGTCTAAAACGCTTAAAAAATCGAATTTGAGTATTTTTGTAATTTTCGGTCGTAGCGCCACCTTGCACCGGATATACACTCTAGAGGTCGTAAGGTGTCTATATATCAAATATGAAGTCAATCTGACAACTCCATCGATATAACGGAATCTTTCGCATAACGAGTGGCAGCATATAATTCTTCCTTGGCATCTTCCAGAAGAACGAAAAAAAAAAAAAGTTGATTTCCTTCGTAGCCTAAATTGTTAAAAATCACAGTGACGTTGAAAGGGCAATGTCGTTAACTACATCCCTTGCTAACAAATGGGAGAGTCCCCTAACATTACAAAACTGGACTCCGGATCAATCATTAAAGTTTTTAGTTTGTGCCTTCTGCATGCAATATTTCTCCTTAAATTAGAAATTAAAATTGTATTAAATAATATAAATCTAGAAAATCGGACGCGGGCCCTCGTTTACCTGGACCCACCCGCATTGCGAGCCCGAACGTTACGCCACTGCCTCAGAGGTAAACTACACTATGTTGCTTTTTACAAAACTCAAAATCAGTTCATAGATTTATTGATTTGAGCACACGCTTTCACATTTTTGCGACATTACGTTATTAACTGTCAATTCTTCTAGAAACCAGCGGGACACAGCAACTTAAAAAGATGTAATATCTCGACAAATCGTGACATAGGATGTTTCGATTAAGTAAATTATATTCAAAGACTTTACCAATATAGAGATTTTTAGCAAGGTTTATGATTGAGAGAGTATCACATTGAAGAATATTTCCAGGTTAAAACTTCATTCTCTAGGAATTCATTGCACAACAGGCAAACATAGAAATCCCGTTTAAGCTGTATTTTTTAATCATAAACTTTGCTAAAATTTACATATGGCAACGTGAACTAAAAGTTTGAAGTGGGTAAAACTAGAAACACGATATCTCTAATGAACAATGTCATTAGCTCGCAACAATGTCCGATGTCCAATTAGTTGCCATGGCTGTGAAATAAAATACACAAGGAGGTGGAGCTCGAACATTTGGAGCATAAACAATGAGGTAAGTAGTGTTTCTTGAGTTTATAGTGCAATTACTATAAAATTTTAAAACAACTTTTAATTGTGATTTGTTAAATCGGCACATCTTTCGTCATCATTTGTCGAGTTATTACGTAATATTTGACAATACTGTGCTATATTTGGGTGCCTCCACTTTCAAATCTACTCAAGTATTTTTTTTTTTTTTCAAACGAAATTTCCTTTTAGTTTGTATTCATGATTCACTTAAATTTCTGTGTGGAGAGTCAAACGAATTGTTTGAGTGGGAATGTTCCTAAACGAAACGCGCATGGGAGGGAAATACGCCCCTTCCTTCATTGTGCATGTCGGTAGAGAATTTTAGTTAAAAATTCAAAGCAGTAAATGAATAATGAACCCCCGGTGGAAATGTACTACTTTTCTCGTAATCATAAGGATTAAGGTTCGAATCCTACGACTGACAAGGAACACCCACAAAGTAATGCACACCGATTTTCATGAAACTTGGCCTGTAGAAATTACACATAAAAGAAAGGAGTGTGTTTATTCTTATCTGCGAAGAAACGGTTTGAGGGAACGGTTTGTGCGAAATATATTTCAGGTGGCGCTGAAAGTGACAGAAAAACACGAAAGATTTGGATGAAACTTCGCACATATATAATAGGCATTAAATAATCGAACACGTGTTATTTTCCTTTTCTGCGAAAAAAAAAATGCTTTGATGGGGTAAGAGACCTCCTACAAGCATGTTGTCACATAAGCACACCAATTTGCGTGAATCCAGCTCCGCACTAAATTATTGCAAGCACGATTGTAATGAAACTTCACAAGAACATAGTACAGTACATTCAAATAAAAAAAAAATCCTGCGGGACAGTGGTCCCTCCAACATAATTATAATTCACAACCATATTCAATCTACTACTGGATGAGGCTTCGCCCTGACGGAGGAGCTGGTCTACTGCTCCCACGCTGACCAGGCGTGTTGGGAGAGAAGAGCCAAAGCTCTCAACTGTTATAGCCAGTATCTTTTATTTGCAGCAGTTCCCCAATTGCATCAGGATGCTGGTCACCGTTCCAGACCTTCTCGCTTTGGAGAAAATCCCTTGGTAGATCCGGGAATCGAACGTGGGACTCCATGATCAGCAGACAGCAACGGGAACCATTAGACCAGCAGGTTGGCCCTCCAGCATACCTCGTAAAAGTATGTAAAATCTCCGTTCCTACAACTTTCATGTTTGACATGAAACGACACGTGCCATCACATGGTCTGAAGATAACGATACAACGTAACAACTAGTTCACAATATCTACAGGAGAGTATGATGAATATAGAATACGGAAGAATAGCTTCAAAAGTAAACCTATGTCATAAGTAAAGAGCTCCATTTCAAAAGTCAATTTTGATATTTTTTATATTATCTTTTATTAAAGTGAGGTACACATACAATTTATTTCAAGAACTCTCATTTGCGAAGTACACTTACATAATTTAAAATGGATCCGTTTTCCGGTTAACTGCAAATTTATAAAATTGACTCAAGTGTGTGTGTGTGTGTTTTAAATGGAACTCTTCAATTCTGTGTTTATCAACTTTGTATGTGTGGTTCATAATATTCGTTATAGCATTCAGTTATCTTCAGCGCCGTCTGAAATATTTATCAGAGGGATTTCGCCCCTTCGAACAGTTTTTCCGTAGAAAAGAAAAAAAAAACTACGTACGGTACTCGATTATTTTGTGCACTATGTATGTGCGAAGTTTCATCAAATTCTTTCATGTCTTCAGTTACTTTATTCGCACCCTTTTTCCGCAAATATGAAAAAAAACCTCTTATTCGCTTATTTTATGTGTAATTTCTATCCGAAAAATTTCGTGGAAATCGATGTGCATCACTTTGCGGACGCTTCTTTGTGTTCCTGAGTGAGATTTTTGTCATTTTATACAATTAAGAAAGATGCAGCAGTAGTACGTTGAAAGGTACAGAGTGCGAAATCGTTTGAGTTGTAGTATAGCTGGGAGATGCTTGACTTTTTTCGCCCATCGCCAGACCTTAGACGACATGTCCTGGACGCGAGAAACCATACAAGGACCTTTTCTCCGAAGAGTGGATTCAGAGTGACTATTGCAAGGACTGGTGGCACGAGGAATGCACAGGTTCTGAATGAGGTAAATTGGTTTGTGATCTTCGTGCGATGTTCTAAGGAAGGTTACATAGATCATTTCACTTTAATTCTTTCTGAGGGGATTTTTTTTATCATAATCATAGGATAATGATTTTGTACGATGCTGATGATGAAGTACATTTTGACGTCACATTACATAGTAAGACAAGTGTAGTTATCTTCTCGCGAGGGCATCGATGGAGAGAGGAAGAGCTTTGTTAAGTGTCACTCTGCATCTAATGGTGAAATGAATAGGAGAACTGTGGCGACGAGAAGGTTGTCATAAGACAAGTTTATCTAAGTCATTTGGGAGATGAATATGTTTCTTATTCTACGGTCAAAATTGAGGAGGATATGTGAAATGCTATTGCTTAAATTTTAGAACGCGAAGTAATGAAGGATCAATGAAGTAATAGCACGAGAAAAAAGAAAATTTACCTAACTGACGTCATATGACAAAAAAGAAGAGATAATAACCTTGTCTTGTAAGCAGAGAAATTTGTTTAATTTTTTGGTAAAAGCCAAGTCTCACTTTGATATTGATCCAGTAATGGAGCTTCAAATAAACAAATTTGTGATCCGTGCAGTGACGAAAGAACTATGTCACAATAATCGTGTCGTGCATCTAATAAGTTCTTTATTTTATTCTATCTTATTAAATTATAAATTTAATTAATAGATGTGACATTAATGGCTCATTTCCAATTGAATTGATACATGCTAAAAGGGGCTCAGTCAAAAAAAATCGAAACATGAGGTAACCAATTGTTTTAGCGTTTTGAAGGGTGCTGTTAATTTTTCATGCTAAAAAGGAACCAGTCAATTGCTCTGTGTACACAGAAACCATCAAAGTCCTCTGTTCATTGAATCAGTACTGGAACATACTTTCGCCCTTTTCAAGTCCTGGAAAACCAACTTTAGGACTGAATCCAAGTAGGTTTTCCAGCCTTTTTCATTTTTCGTCAATTATTCAAATTTGAGTGCAGTTAAACAGAAAATAACTTTCACACACTATAGTTCGTTTCATAAGTTAACATAGAATATCATTAGCTTTGAAGAGATGTTAACAAACTTTGAAACTACCAGGTGTATGCACAAGTAGTTTCCGGTTTACCTAAGAGATGGCGTCAGCGAAAAGTACGCAGCGTATTCATTTGACACATACGTCATTTTGTTCGTCTGACATTAAACTACAAACACACACAAGTTGAGTCCGCCAAACACTAGCGTCTTTGTTTTATCGTTCATTGATCATGTCGAAGTTTGTGCCTGAAAAGAACATTTGCGGCATGCATTGCTTTTCTTATTTCATCAAAAGAAAAAGGCTGTTGAAAGTCATCGTGTGCTGGTAGAAACATATGGTGAAGACGCTTCATCGATTAGAACATGTGAGACATGGTTTTGACAATTTAAAAGTGGTAATTTCAATGTGAAAGACAGTGCGCGCTCTGGTAGACCACAAAATTGCGAAAACGAGCAATTGCAGGTGTTATTGGAGGGTGACCCAACTCAAACTCAACAGCAATTGGCAAAAGCATTAAATGTGTCACAAGAAACAATCAGCAGACGTTTACGAGCAATGGGGAAGATCAATAAACTGGGTAAATGGGTCCCACACGATTTGAATGAACGTCAAATGGAAAATCGCAAAGTCACTTGTGAAATGCTGCTTCAACGCTACGAAAAAAATCCTTTTTGTATCGAATTGTGACGGGTGACGAAAAATGGATTTATTTTGAAAACCCGAAGCGGAAAAAATCGTGGCTTTCACCTGGCAAAGCCAGTCCTTCAACACCAAGGCCAAATCTCTTCGGCAAGAAGATCATGCTTTGTGTCTGGTCTGACCAGAGCGGTATTGTGTATTATGAACTCTTGAAACCCGGCGAAACCGTTAATGCACAATGCTATCGCCAACAAATGATTAGTTTAAATCACGCATTGATCCAAAGACGACCGGAATGGGCCCGAAGACATGGCAAAGTGATTGTATTACACGACAATGCGCCGTCTTACACAGCAAAACCATTGAAAGACACCTTGAAATCGCTTGGATGGGACATCCTTCCGCACCCACCGTACTCCCCAGACCTGGCGCCATCTGACTATCATCTCTTCGCATCGATGGGGCACGCGCTCGCAGAGCAGCACTTCAGCAATTTCGAAGACGTTGGAAAATGGCTCGACGAATCGTTTGCCGCAAAAGACAAGCAGTTTTTCTGGCATGGTATGCATCAATTACCTGAAAGATGGGCGAAATGTGTAGAAGCCGATGGCCAATCCCTTCAAAATTACGTGTTTTCTTTATCAAAAAAAAATCGGAAAAAACTTATGCATACACCTGGTATATATACAGTATATATATATTATAATAATATATATATATATA
>JAGDQP010016519.1:818-40417 GCA_022664845.1 Lepisma saccharinum
ATATATATATATATATATATATATAGAGAGAGAGAGAGAGAGAGAGAGAGAGAGAGAGGGCGACCTAAGTTGACTAAAGGTATGAAAATACATTAAAATTTACACCCGCGGAAATGTATATAATGTAGGTGATTTCATTAAAGCAACAAAATATTCCTTTGATGAAATTCAAGATTGTGTATCCTTTCAGAGTTTCAGGCTCTCCAAGTTATGACGGCATCGTCACAAATGACGCAATAACTCGACACTTAATGATGTAAGCGGTGTCTGCATAGTAAATCACACTTGCAGTAGTACCCGATACATCTATTTAAGCAATGTTCATGACTGAGATAATGTTACACAGACAGGTTTCGCAACATACGAATGTTGTTGTCAAAAAATAATTGGATTAGTAGGGTCAACATAGAATAGTTCACAGTTGTTCAACACAGTTCGGTAGGTAGTTGTTTGCATCAAAGCAAGAAAAAAGTTTGTTTGAAGAAATTTTGAGACATCCGTATTTTCAGAACTACAGGAACTCAAAGCTAAGGCGGTATTGTTTCAAATGTCCATAATTGTTCTAGACTTAATATAGAATAGACTAAAGGCAAGGCGGAAAGATCAAAACATTCATTGGACACTATTAATGAGATCCGATCGGGTAGCCGTGCGGTCTAAGGCGTTAGGCCCACGACTCGAAGGTCACGGGTTCGAGTCCCAGCAGGGAGTCTTGTAAGTAGAATGTGACGGATAATCGTGACGGGCTGAAGTGAACAGTTACTAGACTGGTCCATATAAAATATAAAGTTTATCAAAGTTTTACTATTAGTGAGAATATTGTTACGAGCGACTGAAACAAACTACTGAGTTTTAAATAAAGTGACCTTCAGTTGCTGGTAAAGTGGATTACGAACCACTAGGTTCAATAGACCTTAAGAAATCGAAACCGTGACCACATGCACGAATTTGGTAGTATAGTTCCCGACCTTTCTGTATACTATTCTGCACTCTGAAAGCTTAAGAAAAAAATGTTTCGCGGAAGTAATGACTATGCAAAGCAAGTAGAATGTCATGCATACAGTTAAAACATTAACTGGTGTGCAATTTAATTTTCCTAATAATATGCTTTATTAGCAAGTATAGTGCGTACTAGATATACTAAACTACGAGACTACATATACTAGGCTACAATACTACAGGTAATTTACCTTTAAGAAAAGTTTAATCACAGGTTCATGTCTGTGGTGTTTATTGTACGAAGTGATTCGGAACTCGCTTCCGCAGAAATTTTACTTCCCGTCCTTAGAGGTTCACCAGTTTGTTTCAGCCGTTCGTAACAACCCAACAAGCCAAATGTCGACCCGACGGCGGCCCGACCAACCAATAGACGGAAAATAGTTGTGTGAAGGTCGGAACGACCCATAAGTGGCGTTTCGTCGTCGGTTCCTCGACTTGCCAGCATAGGAGCGTAACCTCGCCCAGCACCCGCTCGCTGACGTTGGCTCCTATGCCGCTACATTTCCAGGTGAAGAAGTTTGGGACTACGTACTGGTTGAAGAAAGGAAACGGAGAAAAAGTCACTGAAATCCTCCACAACGAAGCCAACAACAAACAAGTGGTAGCAACAATCCTATCCAGTGCGTGGCAAACCTTCTGGAATGAATCAACCAAGGCCAGAAGATTGTACGCATTATTACCGGACGTGGCTGAGAGGCTGGAAATGAGTATCGAGATAGACAGTGGACTTATGCACTTCTTAACTGGTCACGGCCCGTATAGACAAAAGCTGAGAGAACTCAATTTGGTAGAAGATAACCTGTGTCATGCCTGTGGGGTCGTTGCGACGCCGGACCACGTAGTGCTCAGATGTCGAGAGACAGAGGACTTGATAACAGAACAGAGAACTCTCCTGGGGGACAGACCAATCGCTGAGGTTCTGAGAAATCCAGAACTTTCGGTGATCCTCCGGGAGGCAGCGAATAAAGTCTCCGAATATCACAAAATATAATTTTTGGAGGGTAGACGGCACCCCGCGGCATGAAGTGAGGAGTGAGAAATTACAGAAAAAGTGCTTCGAACCGCGAACGTGGACGCGACTACCGTGAGCGGGTATACGAGGTGCTATACGAGTGATAAAAAAATGGACTAGAAATTATTATCCATGAACTGGACTCTAAAAGGATATATGACGTTGCTGGAACTCCAGCAGCAGGAGTGCCTCACGAGGAAGGCCTGGTGAGAAACACTTATATGTGGAAGTTATATTTGTGTGTATGGTGGCGGGATAAGCGTAAATGTGTACAAAGTTTCATATCAATAGCAACAGCAAATAAGGGTTGAGATCGCGTAATCCGTGAACAAAACCATATAAATGAATACATAACCGCGAGTGAATGTGTGTGTGAAAGTGAAAATGTTAAAAGCATACGATCGGAACTGAAGAGGAAGAAGAATTGGATCATAACACACACTTTGTAGATTCAACAACTATTCTACGGCTGCAGTGATCCCCTCTCACTTCTCTCCAATCCTCGGACCCTCCCCAATCAAAGTATGGATGAGAAGAATGAAAGAAGAAAGAAGAAGATGACTCCTGCAACGAGGGAAAAGACTACTAAGAAGGAAGATGTATGACCAACAGACAGCATCAATAACTAATATCTTATCTCGTTCCAGGACGCAGAAAAGAAGAAAATGCCAGTCTTCAAGTCGTGTATTGTCATGTGTTGTCCTGTATCGTCTTGTCTAATGTGTGTTATATGTTTAAATGTATGTATGTTCTTTTATTGTAATAAAATTAGTATATAGTATATAGGGAATCCCCCCAAGGAAGTTCCAAAAGATCTGGAACAAAGGCCAGGAGAACATTCTGGATGCCTTGCCAAAAGTCAGTCCCGCAACCCCAGAGGTCTCTGACCGATGGAACACAGGAGCTTCTTGGAGTGCCGGAATTCCGGCAATCCAAAAATCTCTAGGGACATGCCTGTCCCAAGGCAAGGAGCTCAAAAATGAGCATGATGTACGACCTTGAAAGTACACAACTTGGCTTGTGTAAAGGATACATAGAGGCAGGGGTGGTATGCGGGTCCCCCTAAATAAAAAAAATACGTTGGCTTCTTGTCGGCTTTTTTCAAAACTCGACGTTCTCCCCACATTCGCCGACTAAATGCCGACGTTGGTCCGATGTTGCCTGGCTTGCTTGGAATTATTATTGATGGTTTTCAGTAATCATTTTGCTCTCTATTACCTTTATGCTCTTCTCCATTATTAGTTCATTCGTATTTGCTAATTAATGCTACCATAATTTATGATACTTTTATTGTGAACAGCATTTGCCATTCGTAAAGAACAAGAGCTGAACATTCCGTCCTATCTGGGAAAAAGTAAAAGGTTCTAACTGTTTCTGGATTCGTACTCATATACATGGGGATAAAAGAATAAAAGAATGGTAACCATGTTTCTTAAACACCTCTTTGTTTAATTTATTTCATAATTATATTACAGTTCTCTCTACATCACTACATTTCACTTGCCTCTACATCACTAGATTTCACTTGCATTTTCCTTTGGTGTTTTGTGTTTATTAATTTGCTTTTACCCTAAATTCCTTACCTTCAGATAAACAGTCCTTTGTTAGCTACTGGCAGTTGTTCAAATAGCCCCAACAAGAACTGTACATAATATTCTACATCAGCTAAGTACGGATAGTTTAATATTACATCCATTCTTTGTATATTTATCCAAAACATACTTCGTTTTTCGCTTTGGGGAGAACTTTGAAAACACGAAATTCTATTATTTGTTCCATCGTGTAATTTGAAAAACTTCCCAGTGTAATTCGGTTTGTGATTTTCTTATATTGTAACCAGATGTGATTTAGTTGCATTCAATTCGTTAACTTATGTTCCAACGTCGCCCACAATTGTCACTTCGATCCGACTCACTTATCTCTTTTTGAAACATGATGTCTTTTGTCTGCAAAATATTATTAATTACTTGATCTGCTATTTGTTCATTTGAGAAGTTTCGGATCTCTTCCAAATTTGTCATATGGCAGACCAGTTTTGCATGGGATTTCGCTGCTCCACATATAGTACATGATTCTGGTACTGTTCCCCAATGAAAATGCAGATCTGTTTGACTATCTATTGATCTATGTGTTTTTTGGTCGCTAGTGCACTTCAATAAATGATTTGGTAAGATATGACAATCAGCCTGCGTTACGGTTGAATGTTCAAGGATAGATTCAGTTCAATTCTTGTTATTGCTTCTTGTATAAATTGAGCCGACAGTGTGCGTGAATATTGCCAAATTAACTGTACAGTTAGGTTCTATGCAATAATAATACCTCTCCTTGTACCTGTCTATTTTTAATTGAAGTCTCCCTTCGATTATTAGCAGTTGGCAAGTGCTCATGTGCATGTGAAGGACGTGATTTTGCCATATGAATCAACCCTATATATTGCTATGGTTGTATAAGTTTTTGTAACATCGGAAACATTTCTAATATATACGTACACTGAGTAAGTATATGTACATTTACAAATTTAGATCGAGCTAACAAAGTGGAAAAACAACCTTTACACTTGTTAAATTTAGCCAGCACTTCTCCGTTAGGTGTTGGGCATTTAGCGTCACCGTCTTTGGTATGGTATTTCCCCACCACATCTCTAAATATTTTGGTGATTCCTTCACCTTCCCAAGTGTTTTATTTACTTTTTATAGTCTATAACCAACATCTGTGTATTTGTTCCTATTAATGTTAATATTAGATGCCTTGTTGAAAGTTTGTAACATCTCCAATATTATAATCATTCCTTTTGTGTTTTTGACAATCCATAAAAGGTCGTCCGCATACACTATAGATTTCAAGGATGCTCTGTAGTTATCTTTTTATTTTTATTACTAGTGGAGTCAACGCAATATTGAACAGATATAGAGGAAAGGAAGAAACATGGTTCAATCCGTGGTCCATACGGAATTCAGTGAGAACACGCTTATTCACCTGTAGTCGAATTGTGTGAACCTTTTACAGGTTTGATAATAAAGTAATGACACTCGGTGGAAAGTTCATAATCTTAAGAATGTGAAATAAAACTCCAAATTTAAAGATGGAAATGCTTTGTGAAAATCTGTTGAAAATAGAATTAGGTTTGGAGTCCCTTTCTGGTTGTATGTCTGTATGGCTTCTCTCAAATTCACCACCAAAACTTGAATTGGTTTCGTGTTCTGTACACCCACTTGACTTTGCATTATCGGTTGTATTCTCCGCATTATCGTGTTCGTAAGCAGTTTATAGTCCGTATTTAACAATGAGATTTACCTGAGATTATTGTTCGTGAGCGACTTATTTTTCTTGGGAATGAAGATTCCTATTGCTTGCGCAAAATTTATATCTATTATTCTGTTCTCCAGGAATTTGTTAAATAGTTTGGTAAACATAGGCACTAGCAGGTGGTTAATCGCTTGACCAACGGACACTCAGTTCATCAACACCCGGAGAGGCGTCCTCGTTCGTCGAGTGCATGGCTTCCAAAATTAATGCTTCCGTTAATGGTTTGCCTATTTCTTTCTTCTGATTATCGTTTAGTTCCAGCCAGTCTGTTTGCCGGCCAGTACACCTGTTCTTTTCAAAATCTTGGTTTTGATACAATATTTGTAGCTGTTTTTAAAAGCCTTATATATGTTTGAACCTGTGACTGTTTGTCCTAACATATCTGTATATGTATTAAATATTTTACTTTTCGCTCTTTTTCTCTCCTAATTAATATGTGGATATTTCGGCTCTTCAATGATTCCCACCTGTTTCAATTTTGACCTTACCACTAAACATTTTAACTGATATGTACCTTACGAAACTTACTTTGCGTGAGTTTCACCTGTGTGGGCCACTTAGGATCTTGTTTAACCAAATCATTATAAACAAACTAATAAATTATGTTATTGTTGCTGTTGTTGCTCGTCCATTTGTTTACAAAACCTGATTGTTTCAAATTTAATAGTTTTCTTTAAGTGAAACCACCACCGTTGTATATTGCTGCTATATTACAGCTTCGTGACGTAATAATTCCATGTATTCGTCATCAGTAAGACATATTCGGGATTTTCACACACTTGTTCATTGCGTTTCCAAATCACCTTGAATTTTCCGTATAACGATAAGGTGACCGGAAATACCTAAGCGTTCCATCTGTATATCCTGTACATTCTTTCCCAACTGATGGGAAACGTAAACAACCTCTAACTTAGAACTTTTTTTTTGATAGAAATAAGTTGCTTCCACTTCCGTTGGCTTCATTGTCGCCAATGCATCGGTCAATTGAAAATTGTGATACACTTTCTGTAGAGAGTAATGTTTGTACCTGTGGAGTTCTCCGTCGCTCTGCGCGTGGGGTTTATATCCACTAATGTAATCATTTTAAAATTATTTAATTTTTGTAGCTCTGGCGCTAGCGTATTATGAAAGAAACTCTCACCTTGCTTCTTGTGATGTGAGCACTGGGGGCATAACAACAGATAATGGCCAAGTTTTTTATTACCAAGGATATCAGCCTACCGCTCGGGTGCATCAATAGAATACTTTACGCGAGGTCTTGCCGTACAATTATGCTTGTACCTGTATGCGTTTGACAATCGTAATTTAAGATGGTATTATAAAAGAATATATCCCATTTTCGTGCGCAATTTCTTGTACACACGCAATTTGATTTACGAACTGGTAACTGTCTACCACCAGTCCAGGCCATTAGCCACAAAACGATCCCTATTATGCACATATTGTTTATACCATCTTTCTAGCCCATACTTATTTCTATATAGCAGAATGAAGAGAAAGTACATAACTTGGGAAAGTAATGGCTGCTGAAGGCCTGACTTACGCAGGACAGACACCATTGCTCTTATTCACTTGTACTGCCCTTTGCTCCCTCCTTGTTTTCTGTAGAAAACACCGTTGTCTGGGACCTCGTTCTTCTGAATGATTTACCTTCTGTGTTTTAGACCTTCTCAGATCACGTATTTTTTATATTTTCCACCTTCTTTCTCCTCTATACGCACACTTTTGTTCCTTTTTCCATTGTCGTGATCACTTACTTCTTTCGACGAAGGAAAGGGACTTAACGCACTCACGAGGGGTGGTTCCCCTCTCCCTTCTGCCCCGCACCACTAATATTTGGAGAGAAAACATATGTCCGTTTTATCTGTAGCACTTACAATATCACTGCTCCAGGTAGAAGTAACTTATGAATATTTCTAGAGAAAACACTGATCTCCTTGTTATCTGTAGCACTTACACTATCGCTACTTTTAGGTGGAAGAAACACTTGTTGTTTGACACTAGACATGGCAACTCTTGATCTAATGGCACTGCCCCTTTTGTGCACTGCCTCACTGAAGATGTTGGTAGCGGCGGTTTCCTGTCTGCAACTTCAGCCAGCTGACTCATGTGTTAGGTAGAGAGCTATCTCTCCTCTTCTTTGTCAATTTCAGGGTTGTCACCTGTTAGTTGTTACCCTTGTGGCAATACACTACGAGGTTTTAATAAATGTGGAAAATTACAATTGAAAAGGGGCACTTCTATGTTTCTGTTAAAATTTGCGGGTTTCTTCTTTGGTTTTTCTAAATATGTAGATGTACGACGATTATCAACCTGACTTTGTGTACTCGTTTATTTTTAAGTTTTGGATGGCAATATAATGCGGTGCTTGTTTCGTGAGTACAAAGAAATGAATTAACCGTTTACCTGTGTATAAGGGATAATAATAACATATATGTGCCGGGTAATGTACTTTCGATACTCTAGACACTATTCCAAATTCACTGAAGTATTGTTATACCACTTCCTCCGTTAGTTCTAAGAAAACTACCCACGCGGAGGTTACTGTCGACTCTTGAGTTTGCAAAATCACTGGTAGTTGAATACGTTCATAGTCGGCACAATATGTAAGTTGTCCCTGACACCTTTCTAATGTTCTATCAACTATTTTTCTATTAGATAATTTTACAAAGATGTACTTACAATTGTAATGCGGTTCTATGGTCCTAATCTCGTCTGGTTCTAAACGTAGATCTCGTCTAATAGCTTTATGTAGATTTTCTAAGCGTAATTTCACTTGTAAGTCATGCAGACCCATCCTGATAGTGTCCCATACATTGCACTGAAGATATTAAACTTGTTGCCATAATAAACTTAAACACAGTAGATATATATTCTACAGTAGCTAGTTATAATATAGTATAAACTTTACTTCCAACTTCCACTTGACTCGTGTTAAAGCACCTAATCACTGCTAGAGCTCTTTCTTACACGTCCTCGCTGTTCAACCACCAGGCGAGAAATCACCACCTTGGCCACGGAGACTCCGCTAGACAGTTTCTATTCAAGGGAATTCTTGCATAGGTGCGACAATTGCAAATTGTTCATATTTTCTCCTTCCACATTCCACAGAAATGTACATCACCACATACCTCTTCACCGATATTACTCCATGCCTTCAGTTCCATCCGGGGATTCTACCACACCTCCGAATAGAGGGTAGGGCCCGCTTCAAATCGTCGAATACACGCACCAACTTAAAAAATTTTATTGTTAAAATTCGAAATAAACCTTGCAAATCCCTACTTAAATCCCTGTAACCTTGGATTAACTCTCTTAATGCCGAAAATCTTGGTGGTATCCCTGGTTTCATCTCCCTGTTCCTATATATTTCGACGAGATAGAGCAGTTTGTAATGTGCTAGGGTTGTAATATGATGGACCTGAGTTCGATTCCCGGTGCCAATCAACCTGATTGAGATTCTTTCTGGCTTTTTTCATCACAACATAGAAATTCTGAGATGGTACCTTGAATAAGGCCAGGCTGAATCATTACAAAATCCTTTCCTCTCTTGCTATTATTTTTAATACATCCCGCGTTAAAGTCCGGAATTGGGCTGTATCTGGGGATTCATAAATGAATAAATAAAATTTACTACTACCCATTTTCCACAAGTACTCTCTCTTCTCTACTTCTGTTGTAAAGTTTCTCGTTTCAAACATGTTTGTTTCCTCAACTGAATCAAATGAAATTTTACTCCTTATTACATGTTTCTTTTCTCCACAATATCTCAGAAACTTGTTCGCTGAAGCCATAACTCAAGGAACGCCTTCTGAAAAACGATGTCTTCATTCAATAATACTGTAATTTCCAAGAAATTACCACATGTCAGTTCTCAGAATTTGATTTTTCTAATAAGGTTTAAGCGAAAATAATTCCACATCTATAATTATTTAAAAATGCTTTTCACCGTGACTGTATTAAACGATTCGAACTAAAGACAACACTGAATTGCTAAAAGTCATGGGATATAAAAAAATGTAAATATTGTATTTTTGGAATATTTTAGTAACTATTGACTTTAGTTCGTTAGCTGTTACGTCTCTAAAATCCACAAACAAACATACATGCCCCAGAGACCTTCAAGTCGCTGGCTTAGCGCTCCAACCCATACGACTAGCAGGTCGGCGTCATTGAATATTGGGAGGGAACTACTATAGTTGAGGAAGCGGTAAAATCCCGGTAAACCGGTCAAACGTCTTGAAGCAGTTGCTGTGTCCAATGAAACGACATGTACCGTCGTGATGGCAGCCCGACAAGAATTATCGGCGTTTGAGCGCGGGATGATAGTTGGTGCTAAATGAAATGAGCAAATGACTTCAGAGGTCGTCCGGGTCTTGAACTTTACTCGCTCCACAGTGTAAAGATAAGACCGTGAGGCATTAGGACCTATCAACGACAACTTAGTGTCTGCCCACGGGTGCTGAATGACCGCTACCAGCGACGTCTAGGCAGACTCATCCGAGCAAACAGACAAGCAACAGTGCGTAATCTTACAGCAGGAATGAATGCAGAACGTGCAAGGAACGTATCTGAAAGATCTCCAGGGGTATCGTAGTCGAAGATCGACACCTATTCCTCTACTAATCGCTGTCCATCGGCGGCGGCGACTCTCACGGGCTCGGGAACACGTGAATTGGACCTTAGAGGACTGGCAACGTGTAATGTAGTCAGATTAAGTCACGTTTCTAATTGGTACGAGCGGATGGTAGGGCGCAGGCCACATGAAGCAATGAACCCAAGTTGTCAACAAGGCACTGTGCGAGCTTGTGGCGACTCTATCATGGTGAGGCGTGTTTAGCTGGTACGGTTTGGGCCCTCTGGTTTGCTTGAGCCGAACGTTGACTGGTCAGCACTATGTTCATCTGCTTGGTGAGCATCTGCCGCTCTTTATGGACTTCGTTTACCAGGGAATGGTGCGCGACTGGTTGAGGAACATTCTGGAACCTTCCAATGCATGATTTGGCCCCCTAGATTGCCGGATATGAACCCTATTGAGCACTTGTGGGATATCATTGAACCATTCGTGCCCAGGATCCTCTACTTGCAACAATCACCAAATTGTGGACAGAAATCGAAACTGCATGGCTGGAAACATCCCTCCAGCGGACTATCAGCGACATGTCCCGTTTTTGACACATCGAATTAATAAACTTCACCGTGCTCCAGGGGTTCCACATGTTATTAGGCAGGTATGTAGGTATCCCATGCCTTTTGGCACTTTAATGTAAAGAGAGACAGACAGACAGACGGACAGAGAGAGAGAGAAAGAGAGAGAGAGAGAGAGAGAGACGGACTTTGCTACTCGAAGCGAGATATTCTACTCAGCTCTGTCATGATCACATAAAAATGTAATGAACATAAGTGAAGATGTTTGCCACTCCGGAAATACAAATAAATTAATTTAATTATATCACTGAATTATTTCTTCTTTACTCAGTTCCTAATATGTCATGGAAAAAGAGGTCGGAATTAAAGACATCTGTCAACTCTCTTCAAAATCAAGCGACGAAGTCGCTTAGCGGCTATGCTCCATAAGGATGCTTTGAAAGTTACTTTAGCTCCACTCTCAAGTAGACTTCGGAATCACGGATATTGCGATTCACTCTGCGACCAATTTGTGTTCCTGTGACTAAGTCGCCTCGTGTGCTGTGTTCCATAAGAAAGCATGGATTGCGATTTTGTGCGTGACTTGGTCGCGTGACCAAGCTGCTTAGTGTGCGACAATGTTAAGGTAAGGAATTCCAGCTTGCTTATCCTTCTCCTACGAACGGAACAGAGTGAATTATGTTGCCAAATACAAAGTATTAGTGTAACAACAAGCAAAATATTGGTTTTATTATAGACAAAAACAAAGCGCATTCGTATAAAATCAAATGTTCTTTTACGAACTATATTCAAGACGAGCCAAAATCATCGTTTTCACCACCTTTTCAGACATGAGGAATCCAACGATGTATGAATAATTTCTGTCTAAGTCACTGAGATCGGGAGGGGGGGGGAGAATGCAGAATTCAAGGCGATTGAAAATGATCTGCCAGTTATAGAGTCAGAATTTTCCTCACCGTTTCAGACCATGAGGAATCGTATGGTTATCTTTGTGTGACTTGCAGTTACTAACATCTAGGGGAGGAACAAATAGTCCATATGAAAATACGTAGGCGCAATGGAGAAAACTAAACAAATGAAAAAAACTGTCAGTTTTAGACTCAGTAATATTTGCCCCCACGCTCTCAGACTATTAGAAATCCAGTGGTGTGTAGCTTATCTCTGTAGCACTTTTAGCTGCTGAGATCTAGAGCAGGGACTAATAAACAGATAGGATAAACTATCTTTCCTTATTCACTGATGTTCATGTGGGGGCGATAATAATAATAATAAAGTAGTAAATATTAAATCGTTGCTACAGCGGCAGTAGTTTCTAATCTTATGCTTACTTGTCTCATCGGCAGATGGATTGAACTCGGCGACTGGCCATATTAACTTGCATATTCGCTGGACTCCCTCCATCACTTAAGAAGTTTCTAGTGTTAACATTGGCAGACTAACATATTTTTGTGCGTTCATCATTTTGTCCACATTTTGGAATGCAATTTAAATCATTTATGTAAAATTGACATTTTGCACCTTGTATATTCAAAATTAAAGTGAGAAAAAATAATGGTAATATGAGGGGACTCGAACCGACGACCTCAGATTCTATTCTGAAACTCTTGTTGCTATACATTATACCATTACGTCACAGAAAACGCTAAATATATTAATCAGTCTTTTGTCGGTATCGAATGATGGTTTCCATAATTATTGTCTTTATAAACGCAATTTAAAGTCGTATTGTGTTATTTCTCAGTTAATTGGAGTGTCAATTTCATGTTTCTAGCCTCGTAGGTGAAATGATTATTATTTACTGAAGTTCTTTTATAGTTTTTGAGTTCGTGCTTTTCGCCGAAGAAGTAAGTTTCATCAGAGAAGGGGGTGTGTATCTCTCTGTGTGTAGGTTTTTCCAAGAAGTGCTTGAGCTAATTCTGCACGATGAAGAGGAGTAAACTGTATTTACTTGCTCTCTAGAACTGATTAAGCGAAAATTTCATGTATAATGTGTTGGCTATGTTCAGCACTTTGCATTTCGGGTTCTTTCTTAGCTCATTGTACAGCTTCTTGCCATAGAAGTAAAAGTAAACATAGAAACAACTCAAACCGATATGCTGTAAAGTGAAGAGAAAATAGCTGAAAGAACAAAATATATTAAAGCAATTCAATAAGTTTTAAAATTCAGTAATAGCTTTTGTCTGTCCAAAGTCATAAATTGCTTTTACCTTTGAAAGTAATAAACGAAATTCTTCTTTAAAAAAAAACAAAAACAGATAAGAGTCAAACGGAAACTGAAGTTTTTCGTTTAAATCCTTACCCTTCAATAGAAGGTGTCACAAGCTGTTGAAATGTCGTCAGTCGTCGACGCTGTTCCTTTGGGAAAAAATGTAACGAAGCGGAAAATTGTTGTAGCTCAGAAGGAAAGTCAGCGGAGAAACATCTGGGAATTTCTTGCTTGGAAGAAAACCCTTTTCATTATTGGAAACACGAGGATGAGAAAATAAAAAATGTTTACCCTTTCATTTTTTATTCTGTTAAGTACTTTGTACGTATTACTACAGTTCAATCTTAATTGAGTTCAACTGGAACTAAATGGACAGTATTAATTTAATGATTTATTGATCATGATTTAGATACATATAAAGTAGGAAAGTGAAGAGAATAAATACAATTTAAGGTGTAAAGTTGTGTTAGATATTGATTATGGAAGAATGAATTAAGATTCGAGATCACATATATAGGTTAGCCTCTTCCAGAACATTGCAAATTTCTTTCAGTCCTTATTTGTCTAGGTAAAAGAAATCGGTATACAAAAATTGTAAAATTGTTGAAGGAGCAGAAATCAATCCTTTTATTTATTTAGTCTTTCTTCCAATCACTCAATCACAAATTATGGTACAAAGAGTAATTTCAGTAGTGAACGATCGAGCAAATAACAGACAAATGTAATGCAACCTTCAGGCTATTGAATGCATCTCACTCTTAACTTCAGATGGTATTTCTAACTAACTAGAAAGAAATAAGAGAATGATAACGTCCAATTAAAAATTCAATACAGAGCCCGTTTGGATCAATAGCAAACACAGTATTTGAACATTTGTAGATAATATAATTAAATAGTTTAACAACTATCCAAATTGCTGCCCCGCGTTACAACCCAGTCAACTCACCGACTAATGTTTCTGTACTATTTCCAGCTGACTTCGATACAACACTTTCTGTACAAAATAAGAATGTATTATTATTGATTATATTACGATTATTATTGCTATTATTAACAGTAGTAGTGGTAGTAGTAATAGGACTAAGGTAAGGGGAAATAAAACTTCCACAACTCTAAACTTTCATACCTTGGTAGAAATATTACTGACTTACGTAAAATTTGATTAATCCAATGCTAATTTTATTGTACACGCATGGCAAATAAATTTGGTTTTAATTTATAAGACTTTACGTTACTTGCTTAACAGTCTTTCTCAGTTTAGAGTGGATGACTGAGATTAGATTAAACCAATAGCCGCGGGAACTGCAGACAACATTTCCTTCATTCTTTTAATAAGACTACTCTTCGACTTTTAATAAGACTACTCGTCACCTAGTCTTCTTATTCACCTTATTCTTACACATCTCGTTTGTGATAATCCCAGAACTGTTTACTTGGGCGTAACTGTGGTACATTTGTAGAGTTGTCCTCTTTCGCGACGAAATTGATGCCGATTACCGCGATATCTGAACAGTTGTCGCTGCATAATGGCAGATTAAAGATCGGTCCAGAAAATGTAACATTGATTATCAAGATTGTTGAGTATAGAGGTAAAATCTCTTCTTAATTCAGTTCCTGATGAACGTTTAAGTGTTTATCGCTTCTTGAAAAAAGAAGTGTCTTCGAATGTTCTTTTGGGCCATCATCACTTTCTCTACGAATTTTACCTTATTATGGAAACTTCTAGTTGGAGATGCTACTCTTCCTTCTTCACAAAGTATTTGGTTGGATGTTGGGGAAGGAAGTGGTAATAACTTTCTTAGTTCATTAAAACGTTCAGATTAAATGACGCATCATTGGTTTCCTTAAACTAATGGGACAGTCGTTTTAGCTGTTTCTTGTTATTAGGCTTACACTGCAAAAAATAGCTGTGTTAATTCAATACGATGCGGTGCCCCAGCGTGACTACCACTTTTTGTGTGCTAAATCAACACAACACACTGTGTTGATTTTGGTACTGGGAGAAAAAAAAACAGTTTCTCGTACAGCGAGATTTGAGCATGGGTTGCTCAGTTAGAAGTCGCGCGTCGTTTTACCGACTTGGCTAAATCGTCAGACAAAAAGGTACTAGATGCAAACGAAATTTAGTGAACAACATTTGAGTTAAACGACTACACTATAGATTTAAACAGTTTAGGGGATCAAATATATGTTGCTGAACCCGCAAAACAAACTAACTTACTTGCACGACTTATTCCATGAGTCACTTCCTATTTGTCAGTTGGAAACCAGAATTCCCATTCATTGAGAATATTCTATTTCTATGAAAGCAAGCAAGATGAAGACAGCCAAACACTTGAGCAGCATTACTGCTTTCGTATGGTAATAATACGTCGAATGCTGCGCTTACATTAATATAAATGGAACATATTATCAATGAATGGGAATTGTGACCCCTAATTGACTAATGGAAAAGTGATTAAATCATGGCATAATTCGTGACAGTAACTTTGTTTGCGTTTGGGGATCAGCAACATTTATTTTATACTCTATACTGTTTCAATGTAGTGCTCTCTCCGTCTGACAATGCGGCTGGGGACACCGCATTGTGTTGAATTAACAAAGCTATTTTTTACTGTGTAGTTTCACATGCAATTTTCTCTTTTCTTTCTAGATACTATCTTCGCCATCGTTTTGTGACAGTGACCATTTTTTTTCCTGTTATCAGTCGCTAATGCTAACTTTCTCTGCCCAGGATCTTTGGTAACTCGTTTCTCATTTCTGTCCAGTTTCTTCGTCGGGCGACCAAATACTGACTTCTTTACTCCCTGATTACTTTCAATTTTTTTAGGGTGCTGTTAATCTAACCTCAGTCATGATTATCCTTAACAAAATGCCTCATAATATATGTCTTACTGTTTAAAGAATACTAGGCGATGCAGTTCCACTTTTATTCCTGTTCAACTATTGCACATTGATTTGCATTCTATTTCCATGTGCATTTTGCATCACCAACCAACCTAAAGTAAGTACCGTTCGCGTCTTCAACTGTACACATTTTAATGATCGTCGATGATTTAGTGTTTTATTCATGTGGCGCGTGGCACTAAATACAATAAGTTCTGGACGTTTTTCTTCCTCATACCTTAGCAGTGGTATCTGTATTAGCGGAGGTAGTTGTGGTAATAGTTTTTGTTGTTGTTGTAGTAGAGGTAGAATTTGCTCATTTCTACTTACCCCCAGTTTTACAATCAACCGCTAAGCTTCTAGCCAGCGCTAAGTTGAGGCCAAGTCATATTTTGCGCACGTGTGCACAATATCGTTATATAAGGGTTTTTGAGTGCTAATTACGAATTTGACATCAAAATGAAAAAAATCAAAATGGCGGTTCCAATGTGGCGGACCAAATCAGAAAAAAATAGAATTAACGGGACAAAAATCGGTATATTAATGATTTTAATCGTGCAATAAATACGAATTTGACATTAGAATTGGATAATTCAGTGCAATATGTATGAAAATAGTACAACTAATTAGTGTTCCTCTACTAGAAAACTAAAGCAGTCAAATCTATACTCAGCAAAACAACTTCATATATATTCGGTGCTCAACTAAAACGCACCCCTTTAATTACTCTGAAGCAATCGTTACACATTTGTATTCACATTAAACAGTAGTTTTATTTTTCAGAATACGATTATCAACTTTTTCTTAAAACTACATCACTGTAACATTATTTGCATTGTTTCTGAACTTATCTACAGCATAATAAAAGAAACTAATTTCTCTCCTTCACTAATTTGCTATTGACTTAATTAGCACTTTCCGCCCACTGCACTCTCCTCCCCTCTCTTTAAAAGTCAAGCATAGCATAGTATATGACACCATAAGAAAACTAGTTTAAACAAAAGAACATTTATAAGAAAACATTTAACCCATTCAATAAAAAAAGCGTTAAAGTGTAATTGAACCATTATTCCATCTTTGGAGCAAATTAATCTGTAATGACATCCAGCCCGACTAATCGATATTGTTCAACTTGATTCTTTGCAACCTCCATCAAATCTCTCTCTTCCACATCATTACTAGATAACAGAGCCTTACTAACTTTTCCTTTTCTTTTGGTGTGAGGTTCAGTTTTGACATCTTCTTTAGTTTTCAACTTGAGCATGTAGACTATTTTATTTTTGGATTCATCCAAATCTGTGTTCAAGGTTGATCCTTTGGTCATTGTAGGTTTACTGATAATGCTGCTTCCGATAAGTTCTCAGAACCACTAATACCTTTTGATTGTGAACTTGTAACTTTCGTCTGTGTTTGTAGTGATCTGGTCAATAATGGCTTCATGGTATCAGTCTGCGTTTGCTTAGCTTTAACTGTTACTCGTTTAGTTTGGGTACTTTCGTCTTTTTGCTGTATATCTTGCTTTGGTAAGCATGTGGTACTCATATTTACCACGATATGAAGACCTGTTGTTAATTCGGGGAAACTTTTCACTTTTACTTCTTACTTGAAAATCATTGTTCTGTAAACGTAGCGGTGCCTTTTCAAGTTCTGCATTCCATGAATCTAATCTGTTGTCTAGGATTCTTTGTATATGCTGGTGAATTTGTACAAACATCTGGTCCTCATTAAACGTGTTGTTAGATTGGAGCACAATATCCTTGTTCTGATAATTAAGTTTAATGGTCGAGTCCATCCATAGTAATTCATCCACTTGTAGCCTATTGATATCATCAGTCTCTCTAATTAGAGACCTTACATGTAGAGTTGTTTGTGATGTGCTGGATATTTGGAAGACATTTTTCTGTCGGCATACGAAACTATAATGGCCTTTCCTTTGACACGCCAACAGGTGGCATTGATCGCCTTATAATGACCCTGTGAGTGTTTGAATCCACATCTGTAACATTTTCTGAGCACGTCTTTTTTACTTTTATATGAATTTGAACCATCGTGTGATACGTAACTTATTCATCTTTTTTTCATTACATTTTATTATAATTTTTCAGTATGAACGTTGATTGAAAAGAATATTTCATGGTAGATGATTAAAACTTTAAATGCCATATTTAATTAAGTACGTACCTTCTGAAGCAGCCTCCATTTCAGTTTTTTAAGGAAGTGTCTACGCGCACGGTAAATAGCGCTTATGTACACGTCAACATACGCTGTCGCGCACGCACAGAGCGTGAACTATAAGTAACACAGACACGCGCTTCTTTGGCCTGTTCCCATGTTAGTCCAGTGATTAATGTATCGAGAAGCTGATCCGGAGGTCCCGGGATCGAACCCTAACGTGGTTTCCTCTACATTTTTTTAAAAAGAAAATACCCTTTTTTGTATTTTTATGTATATACGTATTACGAAATTTAATAAAAGTTGTGTTTTAATATACCAAATGGAGACCACTAAAATCTAGGATGTATATAAACCCACCAGGACAGGATACACACCGAACGAATCGAGGTGTGCAAGAGGGGCACAGTGCGTCCGAAGGGAGCTGGGCAGTGTTAGCTGCGGGGAGGGCGCAGTCCCGGTTAGAGGTGGGCATACGCAAAATGGCTGTTTTCGATAATTGTGACGTCATGTCCTCTTGACGTGTACATAAGCGCTATATACCGTGCACGAAGCCACGGCCTTTTTTAAAAGTACACCTGCATAGTAAAATATATTTCACGGCAACGACGCACCACGTCTTCCGCCCAACTAGTCTGATGAGTCGCTCAGACATGAGTGCTACGTTTAACCTGAAATACAACTGTCGAAAAAATGCTCAACCGTTTCCATGAGCGGGATTGCATAGTCCCAACATAGCTATAGTCAACCTACTAGTTCAAAATTCCTAACTAGAACTTTTTCTTATTTTGGGACGCGTTTTCGACGTTCTCACCCACTGTGAGTCGTCGGGGAGCAAGCTTTGAAGAGAAATTGGGATAATAGCAACAAGTAGAAATTTCACAAACCTCACTCAATATTGATGACCGACAGCTCAACTTAAACCGATCTGGTTTATCATCCAGGATAGTCCGATATCTATGACCTGAGTCTCTATATCATGCAGCTGGAAGCGTTATTACTTTCATTACTGTACTTAGGTTAGTTTTACTGTTAGTTGCTTCGAACTAATAGGCAGGTTTCTTATGTTAAAGACTTTCTGTTATTTGCTCCTGCTCATTCTGTGTGAAGGATACAGCTCAATAATATTTTATTTTGCCTTTCTCTGGAATTGTAATTGAAGTGGCAATAGTTACTATATTTAAGTAACTAGAGGCAGGACTTTTACGAACATGATAGAAAATCAATACTTTTGAAAACTTATATCTTGTATAGAGATTTCTTATATTTCTCTTAAAAGTTAGAAGTGCTTTGTTGGCCTCTTTTTCTGAGATGCCATAATATAGAACAGGGGTCTCTAACCTACGATCCGCGTGATGTATGTGGCCCGGAGCCGTGACTTTGACTGGCTCCGAAACAAGTCCAAAATTACAGTTACTCTATTATACATTGTATCTAAAAGAAAATAATTGAAAAACATAAACAAGAAATTATTTCCTCCTTCAATATTATACAGACGTACGCACTATTTTTATTAGATTTTCTGTTATTAATACAACTTTCAAAATAATAACCAGGGCACGGATTCATATATATTTACATATATATAAATACCCCTAGTAGACCTCTGAGAATTAGTATGTGCACCAAGCATGTGTTAAGATTCCCGTGACAGAATTTCTTAGGACACAAAATTACATATTTCTGTTGTTTTCACATAAAATATTTCAACGATAAAGCGTGTTCAGCACATTTTTCATTTATAGCTAACATAACAAGCATAATGTACTAATTTGCGAACCAGTTTCCATCGATTGACCTTCAATAAAGCTTGTGCGATACGTACCACAAAATTCGAGATTTTCCAATTTGTATGACACGCGTGAGTTCGAATTTTGGGATGTATTCAGTAATCGTTGTGCAGTCTTGCTTTGCAAGCTTTGTGGTAAATCAATGGGCTTCAATCAAAGGTCACAAGTGACTCAATAATAAAAGGACAAAAACATCAATCAATTAGCTGTGAGTTTGTTATACAGCAGCACCACATTGCAGATGGATTTGCTGGTGGTACGTCGGACGGTAATTCAGAATGGATGTATTTTATGGATTTGTGCAAACATTAATTGTAGCCGATATACTTCAACAAAGTTGAAGAACCAACACGTCCGATTAATTAACAAAGTGAAAACTTCATCTGCCAATATGTCGAGGAAACAGCGAGCAGTATTTAAAAAGATAATGCGACAGGGCAAATATTTGGACATAGATTGACGAGACATGTGATTCGTCCGGCTGGACAATTGGGAACGTCATTATAGATAGAGGATGGAGAGAGTTGCCCACAATTCCCATTAAATTGCCAACAGTTTAAAACTGTAAACCATTCTACTATTGCTCGACTTTTGAATTAATTCATAGAACTATTGTGGTTGAATTGTATTCGAAACGATAGTCTTCTGCTTTTAACTGATGAAGCCACCTATATGAAAAAAATGGCCAAAGAACTTGAAGTAAGCTACCCTAAAATTGTTCACGTCGTCTGCGTGGTTCATGTGTTGCATCATGATTAAAAAAACGGACTGAGTGCCCCATCGTTACTACTCTGATCTTCAAAGGGAATTTCTTTTGTTAAAGCATCATCGAGAACTAGGTTTCTTCACAACATGGCTCCAGATCTACCTCTACCACCGTACGCCGTCATCATGAGGTACGGTACGTGCTTATATGCAGGTGGATATTATGCTGATAGTTTCGATTTATGTTTCAGTGTTGTGCAGCAGTTAAACACAGAGCAAGTTTCTTCAGTCGGAATTTTGAGGGATTTGCATTCCAAAACACGTTTGAAATCAGACATCCTGAACATAAAATCAAATTTTACTTTTATGGTAAAGGTAATTAATACTTTATAAATCTCCGATTTACCTTTGACTGATGCAATACGTGAGATTTATAATGCCCTCGTAGCATTCAAAGATATATACAATTATATATATATATATATATATATATATATATATATATATATATATATTCACAATTATACAAAAGTTTTTGTTTTTTCGATATTCGTCACTCTTTTGCAAATGACAACCTAAGGATAATGTATACGCACTGCAATAAAGTAAAAACATTTTTCCGGCTTTGTAGAAAAGAACTCCCATACTTTTGTTTTATAAGTATAAATTTTCAATATTTTAACGCATAAACATAGATATTGCATAGATTTTAATCACATAAATAACCGTGCCCTAATAATTACTATATACAAATTACTATCATATTTTTAGTTGATTCTTCACGATGTGTCCCTAGCCCTCATTTTGCTCAGCCAGTTTTTCCCGCAGACAAAAAAGGTTGGAAACCTCTGATGTAGAATATTAATAAAAATAATAAATTGTTATGTCCAAACCTGGATTAAAATTAAACGTTTCGAGGAATTGTGTGAAAACACAAGAGCAAAAGTTCAGAGAATAATAATAGATTTTTTTTAAATTATTGTAGATAATCACAATTTCAGCAAAGGAGTGAGTCATTTTACATATATTTCACAAATATAGTCGAACGTCACGCAATTTGATGTAAATGTTAATATCACATCTTGTCCAAAAACGCTATGTCCAGGCGGCATTTAGTCAATAAACATTTTGTCTGCGGACTTTGGTTTTGGTCGACAACATACGTGGTTCACAACGCGACTCGACAATTTGATATTTCCTCCATTTAATATCAGTCTAAAGACAATTAATACATGGAACATTTGGTCTAAAAGTAAATTTATCCATAAGGCATTTCTTCTATTCAACACTCAGCCCAAAAGCAATACTAAGAAGATACTCAGGTGCCAAAGAAATACAGCTATTATCGTTCAAATGAAATTATTTATTAATTTAACTGACTAACTAAATTTGTCCCGTTTCGGCTCGTATATCATTTAGTAATGACAAATACAGAAAATATAAACATTAATTCTTAGAGAAAAGATCTTTGAAACAAAAAAAATGTGCAGAAATTGATTATGAGTTCTTAGTACCTGCTCCCTATGTTTCTTCATATTTAAAAAAAAAGCTGGATAAATGACAAATAACAATGAAATTTTAGAAAGCGTACGAATGCGCATCAAGTGAATTAACCCACAATTTGAAGAACTTAGTTGTAGATTTTAAAAAATGAGAACGCGACATATGCTGCCATTACGAAGATTTTAATTTCTGAGCTAAAATAAACAATTTCAAAATTTCAAGCAGTGAATTTGATACACAGCTATAAGTATTATCGGACCAACTTTCCAAAATTTCAGTGTTCGTTTTCATTTGTCCAGTATTTTAACAATGTAAAATATACAGAGAGAGTACTGAGGTCTCTAAAAAATTTCATTATTTAATATTTCGAAATATTAAATTCTAGAGTGTTAGTATGAACAAGAGTAATTATGAGCAAAACGTTAATCCTTCATCTTGAGGTTCGTGCAGTTTGAAATTACTTTATTCGAAACGTTTGTCTGAAAAACTTTAAAACTTCGTTTTGCATGGGTTATTTTGTTGGGTTTTCTTAGTTCCAACCGCCACGGTTATTTAGTATTTTATCTGTTTTCTATGAATCATAGTAATTTGAACATTTAGAAAAATGTATTCGTCCAAAAGAACAACACTGTAAAAAAAAGGCAAACCCTCAAGCTCTCCAAAGGGATACAGAAATGTATCCTTTGAATAAAGCAATTTAGCCTTGAATAGGGACAAGTATCAGAGGTACAAAATAATTTACGTAAAACATATTTGAAAAAAGAAAAACAGTGTTCACAGAAGCATTAATAAAATAGGGAAAGATCATTGTCAACCCACCATTATTAGTATTATTATCGAATGACGAATAAATAATTGCTCCATGTAAAATATGTGCTGATGAGATCTCGCTAAGTAAATGGGATCTTGCTAAGCATACATACGCACTATCTTACAAATTATTATGCATGGATTATATTTAGGGTAAATTATAACATTTATAATATTTTGGGGTGATACAGAAATATCCGGGTTCCGCCTCCACCTGTTGATAGTCTAATATTTACAATAAAGCTAACCTATCGAATACCAATATGTTATAACTCCAGATACGCAGAATTCCCATAAATGAGTGAATTCTGAACCAAAATTACAAACCGAAACTCACCTAAGCTGAGAAGATATTGATTACAGATGTCAATAGTTAATGGAGAATCGAACTAAGGAATTTGACTGAAATCACTAAAACGTCGGACAAGCAATTCGACACGAAGAGTTTGTCATAGCAGCCGAAATGTCTTGTCTCTTGGACTCAATTTGTTAGTGTTCCTAAACTCGGCGTCGTCACGTAATTTCGTAACTGGCCTTCATTGGCTAAGACCCGATGCACTGCCGGTGAGCTACCCTTTCTGAAGTTGGAATAATTTCGTTAAGTCCAGATGAAGACAAAAACTAATCTTTTATGATCGAAGAATTTTCGAGTCTGGATCGTCACTGAACATGCAAAGTAAAAATCGAGAATAGACTGATACACTCAAAATAAGAATTCATAACATGGAACTCACGGAGCAATCACAGAGAGAACACTCTTCATAACAGTGAACGAAGAGGGATGGGTATTGAACGGGTGATGATGATATCTGGTGATGACTGAGTGAATGGGTGATGGCCGAGTGATGATGAAATCTGGTAATATACTTTTCTATGGAAATTTGGGGATGGGGAATTTCTGATGGCGGCCATTTGCCGTGGTCCAGGCATTCGGTTCTTAGCACGCTGAGGGGATGTAATAAGATCGATAACTGATATAGACTATCGACGATTGGAGAAAATGAGGCATGATATATTGGCCCTACACATAGTGACAAACTTATCGAGACGAGAACAAGTGTTTCCGTTCACATGAATATAACCTCCTGAAACGTGATTGAATATTGATCTTGGTATTGAATGTCGTTATCAATTGATTTCCTGTGAGTGAGCTATTCTGTTTGCAGTTTCTCAGTTAGTCACTCTGTAGGTTGATGATACCAAATTGCTATCGAAGAATTAACGTGCGATCGTGTCGAAGTATTGGTTATTCACTTGTATCACTTCCAGTGATTCGAGTGCTGAAGATTTGAAAATGGGAATTGGATTACAATGACAAATCTAAGACTTAGATAATAAATGTCGTCAACACTGTTGAAGTCGTTCCAGACCACCTTTTTTATGTCATTTAAATTAATCTGCTACAAAATTGACTAAAACTAAAAAGGCGCATGATATAGACTGGGAATAGGCGGAGATATTGGAACAAGAAGAAAGGACATTGGTTAGGATGTGGAAAGAAGCGAGGATGATTAGTGAAATGGGGGATAAAGCGATGAACTGAAATGGTGCCTTGAGCATAAATGAGGAATTGGAATAATTATTTATTTATTATTTTTTTATTTTAAAAAAAATAAGCTTCCCTTACATTATTTATTTATATTTTGACCTATTTAATTATATTTATATTTTTATTTATTATTTCTTTATTAAGCATTTGTTTATTTAATATTTTTGTGCCTCGATTATATTTCCTTGTTTATTGCTTCCTGTTACAAGTTTATGATAGCGGTTTCGTAACTAGGGGTTGTGTTACCTGTTGATTGGTTATAAGTTGTTTAGTTTTTGAAAGTGAACGGATTCTGGGACGTAATTGGTGGATGATGTAGAAAAGATCTCTGTAAATTCTGGTAATTTTTAATGAACTGTTAGTATGTATTAATGTGTCGTCTCAGGAAGATGTTGTTATAACATTGAAACCGTTACGCTTAGTGTGTGTTTTTAAATAAAGTTAAGTCAGCTTGTTTTATTTCAATTAAGTATGGATACAAGGTCTCAATATAATTATATCTATATTGTACATTTTACGAAGCTGAAAAGGAAAAGAGATGAGTGGAAGGACAGCAGAAGGAAGGAGATCAAGAAAGGTTTGTAAAGAAGTGCTTAGAAGAGGAAGTGACGCCAAAAGGACTAGTAGTACAGAAGAAAGGGTGTAACGTATAATACAAATATGTGGCATAAATTGTTACTGAAATTGAAAAAAATAAGTTATGTCGAACAAGATCAGAAAGACAAAAAAGGGAAATGTAGGTTTAGAAAAGTGAATGAGAAGTTTAAGGATATGAAGATGTGGGCTTCAGGAAAAGGGAAGAAGCTTGGTTGGAAGGAAGAACTAGGAAGACAAGGGGACAGTAGAAGAAGAGTGGCAGTGTTAGATGAAGCTAAAATAAAATAAGGAGAAGGAACAATTTCTAAGTATAGGATACAAATTCAAAGTGACAAAGGACCAAGTGGAAATTGGAGAGATGGTCAACGGGATAGAGGAAGGCCTGACGGATGTTGAAGATAAGGAAATAAGGAAGAGGACAAGGAAAAGGTGGCGGCGTTGGTTAGGAATGTACCTAGGAGAAATAGACTTAACATTACTGAAGAGGAAAGGAAAGGATTGATTAGCATCAATAGAAGAAAATACATTGTAGTGGAACATGCAGAAAAGCTAGGTTTGGTGGAAGTTATGGATAACCAATGGTATAAAAGAAAGCTGGAGGAAGTGAATGATGATGGATATGAAGAAATGGGACATAAAAAGATGAAGAGGAGATAAGGAAGAATATAGTTGAAGATTACACGAAGAAAAGGCTCAAGAAGTTTATACCAGGTGTATGCATAAGTTTTTGCCGGTTTTTTTTTTTTTGGTAAAGAAAACACGTAATTTTCAAGGGAAATTAATTTTGTTTTATTCAAAATATTGGACATCGGCTTCTACACATTTCGCTCATCTTTCAGGTAATTGATCCATACCATGCCAGGAAAACTGCTTGTCTTTTGCGGCAAACCATTCGTCCAGCCATTTTCCAACGTCTTCGAAATTGCTGAAGTGCTGCTCTGCGAGCGCGTGCCCCATTGATGCGAAGAGGTGATAGTCATATGGCGCCAGGTCTAGGGAGTACGGCGGGTGCGGAAGGATGTCCCATCCAAGCAATTTCAAGGTGTCTTTCACTGGTTCTGCTCTGTGAAACGGCGCATTGTCGTGTAACACAATTACTTTGCCATGTCTTTGGGACCATTCCGGTCGTCTTTCGATCAATGCGTGATTTAAATTTATCATTTGTTGGCGATAGCGTTGTGCATTAACGGTTTCGCCGGGCTTCAAGAATTCATAATACACAATACCGCTCTGTTCCCACCAGACACAAAGCATGACCTTCTTCCAGAAGCAATTTAACCTTGGTGTTGAAGGACCGGCTTCTTCAGGTGAAAGCCACGATTTTTTCTGCTTCGGGATTTCAAAATAAATCCATTTCTCGTCACCCGTCACAATTCGATACAAAAAGGATTTCCTTTCGTGGCGTTGAAGCAGCATTTCACAAGTGACTTTGCGATTTTCCATTTGACGTTCATTCAAATCGTGTGGGACCCATTTACCCAGTTTATTGATCCTCACATGTTCTAATCGATGGAGCGTGTTCACCATACGTTTCTACCAGCACACGATGACTTTCAACAGCTTTTTTCTTTTGATTAAATAAGAAAAGCAATGCGTGCCGCAAATGTTCTTTTTCAGGCACAAACTTCGACATGATCACTGAACGATAAAACAAAGACGCTAGTGTTTGGCGAACTCAACTTGTGTGTGCTTGTAGTTTAATGTCAGACGAACAAAATGTCGTATGTGTGAAATGAATACGCTGCGTACTTTTCGCTGGCGCCATGTCTTAGTTAAACCGGAAACTACTTATGCATACACCTGGTAGACGAAGAAGGAAAATTACCGAAGATGATGGGTTTACTGAAGATTCATAAGAAGGAGGTGAAACAGAGGCCAGTCTTGGACTGTATGGGCAACATGGTACAAAGCGTGAAAAAACTAAGAGGATAGCTGAAGCTATAAGAGAAGGTCAAGAAATTAGAAGAGTTGTGAATTCAGGTAAGGTGGTGAAGTTAATAGAGGAATTACGAATGAAGAGGGAGAGTAAGGCGATGTTTAGTGGTGATGTGGAAAACATGTTTCCGAGTCCACGTAGAGTTGAAATATTGCGAATAATGAATAAAGAAATGGGACGAAAAGTTATAGAAGGGTGGGATAGTGATAGAATGCCGGAGGCTCTAAAAGCGAAATGGGTGAATGGGTTTTGTAAGATAGGTGGCAAGTTATTGCGCGCGAAAGAAGTCCACAGTATAGGATCGTGTATAAACCCAGTGTTAGCAGATTTGGTGATGAATGATTGGAAAAGGATTGTTTGGAGAAAGGAAAGGACCGACTACTACTGCTTCGCAAGTACGTTGATGATTGTCTGGTTATGTGGAAAGGTTCAAGAAGAACATTAGATATATTCATTAAGGAGCTCAATGATAACGGCAAATGGGTGTTTTTGGAAATGAGAAGGAGGAAAGCAAAGTATTAAATTTCTTGGATATCAGGATTTAGAAAACAAAATACAGGAGATTTGTATCTTCCTGGTTTTAGAAGAAATGTGGAGCAGGAATCTTTTTGCCACAAGAGGAGTGACATTCATGAAATGACTAAAGAAAATTACGTAAGGATCATGGAAGAAAGAATTGAGAAGATTAACACGTAAGGAGATCAAAAGAAGAGAGATGTGGAAAGGCTCTGGGAGTAATTAAAGGAGAATGGCTATAGTGAGGATGACAGAAGGGTCATCAGGAGTAGAAAATGGCACTAAAAGAAGAAAGATGGAGACAAAATGAAAGTGAAAAGAAAATGTGTTTTTTTTATATAAAGCGGAGTAAGATTTACCGGGAAGATCAAGCGTCTGTTAGGAAAGGCAGGTATTAAAACATATAGGAAAGGGGGAAAGAGGGTTTTGGACTCGGTGAGAAACAGGAAGAAGAGTGCTCTAAAGAACAAAGAGGAGTGGTATATAGTGTTCCGTGTATGAACTGTGAGGCAGTGTATATAGGTGAGACTAAAAAGAAATTGAAGGAAAAGCTTAAACAACACCGGGATGACGTTAGACTGAGAAGAGACAGAAATGCTATTTACAAACATGTACAGGAAAAAGCGCATAATATAGACTGGGAAGGGGTGGAGATACTAGAACAAGAGGAAAGGGCGTTAGGAAGTGGAAAGAAGCGAGGAGAATTTGGAAATGGGAGATAAAGCTATGAACTGGAATGGTGGCTTGAACATAAATGAGGAATTGGAAGACATTGGGAAGGGAAGAGAGGGGAAAGTCTTCCCGTAAATAGACTTTGCGATAGCCACCACTCCCTTTCATTATTTATTATTTATTTATTTTTAATCTTCGTTTTGATTATTTTTTTATTTATTATTTTTTTTTAAATAAAAGCTACCTTTGGATTATTTATATATTTATTATATTTTTGGCCTATTTAATTATTTTTTTATTTTTTATATTTTTATTTATTATTTATTTATTACGCATTTGTTTAATATTTTTGTGTCTCGATTATATTTCCTTGTTTGTTGTTACAAGTTTGTGATAGTGGTTTAGTTGACTTGGGGTGTGATCTGTGAGAGAAGAACTGTGATTGGTTACATTTTTTTTTATTTTGGGGGGGAAAGTGAGAAGTGGATTCTGAGAAGTGATTGGCGGATGTTGTAGAAAGGATCTCTGGAACTTCTGGTAATTTTTAAAGAATTAGTATGTATTAATGTGTCGTCTGAGGAAGATGTTGTTATAACGTTGAAACCGTTACGTTTAGTGTGTTTTTAAAGATAGTTAAATATGTCAGCTTGTCAACTTGTTTTATTTAAATTAATTATGTGTACAAGGCCTCAATATAATTATATCCAAAATCTTTTTATGGGCAGCCAGACTTCATAGAACCAAACCTAGTGGATGATCCGCTATCAGGTGTAGGTGCAGATGGAACCCACTAAAAAAAAAATTATAAAACCAAAATTAATTTCTTTTCAAAATCTTGGATTTGGTCAGTGAAAACTCAACACATTTTTTAAATTTATTGAGCAACCTCGCTGTAAAATGAGGCTCAATCAATGGTTGATGATCGTCGGCAATTAAAAACTCATCCGATAAGTAATTAAACAAAAGATGAACGCTCTTATCTTTTGAATTAAATAGCACATCCAATAACACACAGTGTTTCACTTTAATCGGAAACCTAACCACCGGAAACACACCACTGACTTGAATAATTATATGCCACGTCAAATTCCAGAGAGGAATAGATGAACTGTTTCATTTGATTAGAAAACAATATGACAATAGCGTCCGACCATAGGAATGCATTCCCACCTCCTCTCGAATGTTTATGATCTTCTTAGTGTTGGTTCCGGCCAAATGGGCCATTTCAACCAATTTATACAAATATAATGTTATGTTAATTAATAGTAAAGTGAATAAGTAAAAAGTGTACTAAATGAAGCCTTTTCACAACCGCAGCTAGTTTGTAATTCGGAATAAGTGAAGGTGTCAAGAAGAAAAATTTTAAGGAAAAAATCGAGTAATAAGTCAAATAAGGAAAATTCGTCAAATCTGTTAAGAGTTGGGATAGCTTTGTGCTTATGATGTAAGAATGATAAGCGAGAGAGGGAAAGTTGTGTATAATGAAAAAATGTATAAATGGAATAAGTGTAATAAATATGGAATGTACTTTGTATGTGATATGTAGTGTAAAGTATAAATTTATGTTCGTGTCCCAAGCAATGAGTCAGTCTTGACATTCTCCACACCACACTATCACTTTCAAGGTAGCACAAGATCTATGATGTGCACTGAATGCTGTCTTTTCGATTGTTTACATAGCGAGAACGCCACTTGCTTAGGAGCTTTTAGGATATTTCGGACTCCGGGTCCACTCCAAAATATGCAAGTATGTGAATCTAATCACTGTAGAATTTCTTTACGCACACATCTAGAGGATATTTGACCTTGGAATGGAGACACAAGGAGTCACAAAAACTTTAAACTGAATGAACATCCTGTAATTCATAACCTAGGCAATTTTTCAGATCTAATTTCTTTTATTTTAAATGTTTAGAAAATCTCATTTCAAATATTGTACGTTGACCAGAAAAAAAAATATTTCGAGCCATACTCAAGAAAATAATTTCCGCTCGTACGTGTTTGATGAGCTGCTGGCCGAACTTCTGGCGCGATAACGTTCCTCAGCCAGTACAACGTCCGGAGAAAGGGTGGTGAAAGGTAGCGGTCTAGGCCTTGGATAGGTACCATTACCACATTCATGTTGTGTATCAGTGGGAACATCCAGGAAAAACCGTAGTAGGGTGAAAAAGAAACAAAGCAGTTATTACTAATAATTATCCAAAAATTTATCGGAAATCTGAGAAACAAAACACGTTGTCCACACGTATTGCCAGTTGTACAGTAGTTTTAGTACGTAATAATGGCAGCAATATAAAATTAGTTTAAGGAAATGTAAACAACTACTACTGGGTTAGGTAGTCTCAAATTACAGTAGCCGCCTCAGTGAAATTGGACTACGATGTAGGAAGAAAGAGTTGTTTTAGTTATTGAATTGAGTTGATGTATGGTCTTTAGGCATATATGGCTCCGTTTGAGATAGGGTATGGGATATGATGTGTCAATAAGTCGGCGAGGACCTAAATTGAAATAAGAATCGGAGATCCAATCGGATAATACGTTATTAGAAAATAATAATAAAGATAACCAGAAAATGCAAAAAATTGCAAACTACACATTAGTCCCTATTGAGATAAATCGAAGCATAATGTTTTATTTTCAGCCCTTTTTTCGTCAAGGAGGACTTGTTGGTGAGATCGTTAAATACGGGCCCGAAGATTGAATTTGCGAATCATCGAATGCTAGTGTAAGTGGATTAGGCTTGCTGTGGATACCACTGTAAAAAAGAACTCGTCGTTGGCCCTGCCTCCTCAAGCAGGAATATTCTTCTTTCACTATGGCTGGATACAAGACGGTGTGGAAATTTTGTTGTTTCTGAGCTTATAAGGGACACTATCGAGAAATGTGCGCCGAAGGCATAAAATTTTAGGCTAATTTCAAAGATATCCTAACGCCATACAACATACGTAAACATTACCTGTTGAATTCCACAAGTAACTGACAAATTGAAGTTTACTTTCTGTTTGAAAAATTAACATTTTGATTTTGTTGTCTCTTCGAACACAAAGTTAACAGCAAAACTCCGCACATAAAATCCTGACACCATAGCAAGAAAAAATGTGTCTCTTATCATTTTTCGAATTCCGTTCCACTTTTAAGAGATAGAGATTCACATTTTATTTTTGGTTCGAACTTCGAACCCAGGAGCGGAATTTAAGAACCAAATTTTGCAGATGAATTCTTAATAGCAAAACAAATATAAAAAATAACTTTGTCATTTTGGGAATATAAATTCTATTTCGAGATCCAGGAATTTCAATTTGGCAACAAATATATTTTAAAATGGTAAATAGGAGGAATATTTTCAAATAAAGCAAAAATATAAATACGTGTGAAATGTAGTTTGGGGAATTGAGCTGTACCAATTGGGTAGATATTAGAAGTTAAAATGTGATGTAATCGGGTTATCAGTGTTGATAATTTCGATCTCTTTGAAGTTGGTATAAACATTTCTGCTTTCTGCGCACACTTCTCGCTAGTGTCCCTTGTTAGTCCGAGATATTGAGGAGTACTGATTACAAATAAGTGATTGAAGTGTATGATATAAGCCACAACATAGAAAATCGCCATGACATGAACGTCATATATGAGGGGGGCTCTCACTCTGCACTTCTCAGTTTGCAGAAATTTAAGAGTGGAGAATAAACGTGTTTCATGAATATTTCTAAAAGTTTTTCAAAAGTGTGTGATATGAAAATTTTTTCCGCACTTCACTTTTAAAAGTTTGAGTTCCTAACTCTTATTAAATTTGTGCGAATTGAAAAGTGCAAAGTGAATACCGTTCATTAAATAGTGCCGAGGAACCTTTCCACTATTTTCCCTCTAAGTGAATTATTGGGAATAAATTTATCATATTCCCCCCTATATTTCTAAGTTTATCATGGAATATAACACTGGCATCCCACAAAATTGATATCTATAGATATATTAGGTTGATCCGAAAAGAAAAAGAAAAACTTTTTCGGAAATTAACTTTTTGAAATAATGCTATTAGAGAATAATGTTCTCTTTAATGGGTAGGGGCACGCAACCCTGCTCCCCCTCTTGAATCGCCACTTGTCAGGGTGTGGTTCAAGCAACGATAATGAGCTTATCTACTATTACATTTAATGTATTATAAAATAAACAAGAGATAATTCACTAATCCTAGTAGAAATTAGGTATATCTGGCAAAAATGGTTCATTTGGGCGTATAATTATATTCCCCCAGTATTTATTAACATTTTGTCTGAGTATGAAAAGATCCAAGAAAACTAAAGTATCAGTCTTGTAGGAAATTTTGTGCTTTTTCGATTTGCCTTGGCATTTCTTCCTACGATGAACCGTTTCCGAGATAATCGTGAAAAAAATCGGCGGAACGCATCACTCGATCCGCCATTTATCAAGATGGTGGCCTTCGCAGAAGGCAGAGTCTGCCACGTGGAAGCAAATAGTGGGGAATTGCCAAATGACTGTTGCCAATATATTTTCTTCACCCCACAGCAATGGGTTAGTACTTTTGCTAGTATTACTGTATTTAGAATTTATGATATCTAATGTATATCATAATAAGATATGAATTATCTAGCATGAATTGTCATCCCGGTTACTATCCCCATGAGTTCATGAAGTTTTCTCAATGTCAATGATAAAGATAAAATTTTTGAAATGCAAAGCATAAAATACACGTATTGTTGGCTTTTGTCGAATTATATGTTATGACGGCGTTTAGGGTTATACGTTCTAACGTCTCCGCTTTGATTAGTCGGGCTATTATACGATCTGACAGTAATACGTTCTGACGTTATACGGTTTGGCGTTATACGTTGTAATGCATTTAGAATTATACCAAGGTTGAAGCTGGCAACAATTTGGTGCAGATAGAACGCACACCGGTCGCCAGGTGCCACTACCATTCAATCATCGTTGCCAGATGGTTGTACTATACTATAGTTGTTCCATGATTATATGTTCTGACGTTATACGTTTTGACGTTATAGTAATGTCGTTATACGTTTTGACGTTTGTTTTTTATTGATCGGAATATTATACGATCTGACGGTTATACTGTTACATTTACAGTCTAATTAAAAATCATATGCATAATCAATTATTGTAATATGTAACAATGCATTATGAAAAGACTCCCTTCAGCAAAAAAACAGAAGGTAAAATGGTCAAGGACACTGGATCGAAAACAGACTTGTTTTCGTTAACATCGCCAGTAAAGACAATAACAGCTCAGGATATAAAAGCCAGCTGGACGAAGCCTCAGTCTCTCACTTCTATCTTCATTCTCACCACTGCTACTAGTCATCAAGAAACTGTGATTGGAAGCCAGGGGAACCTCTTGGTGAAGGAAGGACCAAATTTTGTAAGTCTGCAAGTAATTCCTAAATTTCACAAACCTAATGTAAATCACTTGAGAGCAAGAATCAGGGTATTCTAGGCTGAGGACGGTCTCTCGTTGTGACACTCAATCTTTGTAACTCTCTGAGTAACTTCTATATCTGTTCAAACACTATACTACCTTGTCTTAACTTAAACAAATCTATTCTATTAACAAAATCATTATTCATTTGTCATTGTCATCTAGAAACATTTTGTTTCATTATCTTAAAGCTAGTAATTAGTAACTATCCCTAAGTCTTCCTTGTCATTCAGTAAATCAATCAAATTTACAGTACAATACGTTCTGACGTATTTTTGATTATACGTTCTGTCGCATTTTGTATACTTTTTGACGTTTCTTCAAGTTATACGTTTTGATAGTTATACGTTTTTACGTTTCAGTGATTATACGATTTGTCGCATTTTTTCTATACGTTCTGAGGTTTCTTAAAGTTATACGTTCTGACGTTTATACGTTTGACATTTCAGTGTTTCTACGTTCTGACGGTTATACGTTTCACATTTCAGTGTTTCTACGTTCTGACGTTTTTTTAGAGTTATACGTTCTGTCGTTATACGTTTTGACGTTATACGTTCTGACGTTTCTGGTTTGATTCCTCGGAATATTATATGATTTGACGGTTATACGTTTTCACGGTTATACGTTCTGACGTATTTAGGATTATACGTTCTGTCGCAGTTTGTGTACGTTCTGACGTTTCTTCAAGTTATACGTTCTGACGGTTATAAGATTTGACGTTTCAGTGTTTATGCGATTTGTAGCATTTTGTTAACGTTCTGTCGCATTTGGTATACTTTCTGACGTTTTTTTTAATTGTACGTTCTGACGGTTATACGTTCTGGCCTGTACCCTGACTGAAGTATATATCCAGATTTCATTGATAGCTAGTCTGACGGGCAAACCCTCATTTTAGGTCTTTATGGAGAGTGTAACGACAAAGAAGGATGCTTCAGAATCACATAAAGTTAACACGAAGTGCATTGTGATAAATAATGCTATAATTGCAACTGTAAGACCAAGATTATTCCTACCATCCATACAAACAAGTCTAGTATTAACCCTTCACCGATTATATGAATCAAAATATATATTTAATTTGTTACCGTCTATTACAGTCTGCGTATCATACCATGAAACCTCTCTCATCAGTGCAGTACTTTCAAATATTAATAGTGAAAGGTTCCATCAGTATGTGTTTGACAACACAAATGTAAATCTCCGCCCGCTGCATAATTTAAATACGTTCCCTGCTATGGAAGGGATCCAATGTGTTGCACCAGGTACCAGTATTAACACTCATGTAAACGTAAAACTAATTTAGAGTGGTTCTTTCAATCTTCAAGGCATTCGTCTGTGTTAGTACCCAAAGAAAATGGAGAAAGTGGCCTTAATAAAGTGCTTGAGGATTTCAATGAACTTAAAAACTGTCGGTACTCTCAAGAGGCAACTCATTATATAAATATTTACCCCTTTAATTTGATGCGGCTTGTTGGATTAAACAAGCAATCTGGATTGCATGTACATAATATCTTTACAATTTATAAATTTGCATCTTAGTACTATTTTCACGCCATTGTGTTTGACAGCAGATAAAACTAGAAAACTCAACTAGTCATTATCATCACATTTGATGCCTATGTTGAATTGTTTGCATTTAATTATAACCTTTAGGTATCTATGGCTCCGACCGGAATAGGGTAGGGGAAAGCATGAACTGTGAACCCGAATATTTCTTTCTCTTTCCAACTTTTCATGTAGCCCATTGTTTCATTTCACACTAACCTCAATAATGTCCGTAATTCTCTTTTTACTATTACAGTTTCTCCTTCAAGTTTTATCCCACTAAAAGCACATAATAAATCAATATCAACAATTCTTTTTTATGTTATACATATATAAAATAACAAATGAATTTAAACACAATTTGATCAAAATCTAAAAAAAAAAACATCTTTAAAGCAGGAAATTCTCATCTAATGCCTTCCCAGGAGGCAACGTACCAAGAATAGAAGATACATTTCCTCGCTGAATTGCGATACTGAGGCGCTGGATTAGGAAGGTGGTCACGCAAGCATAACCTGAAACGATCTGTATTCGCCGACCAACTTCTTTAATAAAATTAAGGCCTGCCGTGCCCCAAGTACCACTTGATACAATTGCGATTGCAACAAAAATATACTGTGCAAGTAGATTAGAGTATTTTCGATTTTTATCGGCCTCTCTACGAATACCAGCACTACCCGCTTTCAAAGAAGAATGAGTAAGATTTGAAATGGCGAAAGTATCAGCACAGGTGGAATCCCATAATAGAGGTCTTCCTCTTTTCCATGGAACTAGTGTCATTCCATCAGGTCTCTTACCGTCGGAGTGGCTACAGCCAGATGGTTCTCGTACCGATGGTACATTAGCAGAAACTAGAGCTCTGAGGATTACATCATTGACACTAGAATGACGCGTGTGTCTACCAGCACTCTTGACACAGGAGAGAAAGTGAAGGTCCCGTTGATCCACGAATGCTCCACAGGCTGGACAGCGGTGAGGTACACAGATCTGCTCCTAAACGTAAGGCAAGAGCAACACGGAAGCTTTCATTCGAAAGATGTAGGCCAAGAAGAGGAGAAGGCAAAGCTTGGAGCCAAACACCTCATTCAGGTGAATACGCCGCTAGTAGCCTGGCTTGATCTTCAAGACAAGTAGCGGATTGCAGTAACTGCGATTGTGTGCGTTTGATGATAGGATCGTCCCAAGAAGACTGAGAGCTATTGACATCCAAAAGAGGAGAATTTAATCCACTTAACGTAGATCATTTAGCTGAACAATCTTGAATACAGGCTCCCGGGTCGAGGCAAAGGCCCAGTGGACGGATAGACTCAACGAGACGACGAGAGCCATGGAAAGACGCTAAAAAGGACGGACTCGACGAATGCCAAGTCCACCTGACCGAACGGGCAGGGTAGCCTGTAACCAAGCCTTGCCACTCAAAGAACAATTAAGGATCAATTCGAGGCCTGCCTGTAAAACACAATCGTAACTCTGTAACAAGGACTCTTCCCGCCAAGAAGGAGAACAACGTAAAAAGTACATTAATCGGAGGATGGAAAAGGAAGCACGAAGTAGATAGAATGCTCAATGTGCTGAAATCAAAGATAAGCGGGAAAAGAAAAATGCAAGCTTAGAAATCTTCTCAATCAGTAGACTGCGTAGGGCCTTCTTTTATTGTATTTCTAGTAATAAGTAATTGTTAAGTTCAATGCATTCATTCCACTACATACATTTTTGACAATATCCTGACAGTTTCATTACAACGGTAATCGATTACCGCACTCTGTTAGAAAATAATAAATATAAACTGCAGCATAAAATTGACAATACATCATCATCAAAGATAAGTTATAATAAAAATTAAATAATAATAATAATAATAGTTATAATAATAATTATTACCAAATTAATTTAATTTACAACTAACCTTATCCTAATAATTCTCTAATGTTTAATTTGCTTTTCGTGAACAAAGAAATAGCTTAAAATTCACAGTACGTTCTTTCATTCCTCTACCCAAATAACAATTTCGACCTGACCCAAAAGTTAATCAAGCTTAGTTTGACAAGTGAAATGATGATTTGACGCAGGATTAGCAATTTAAGCCAAAATGTTTAAACAATGTTTCATCAAGCACTTTAGTTTACAAAAATCTAGGTTGAAGTATCCTTGGCAGGACAAGGAAGGAAAATAAATTGTACTTCTTGCAAAAATAAAAACGTTGTTCTGGATAGGAATCGAACCAAGGAACATTGGCACATCAATCCGATGCTATAGTCACTGACCACGGAATCACACGTCCAATTTCGAATTCGAAGCACTATTTATACTTAGTTCACCAGATTGCAAGTAATCAATCGCAGAGACCTCTAGTAAACGGGTGGGAGTTGGCAAAGATTAGATAGACTGGGACGTGATGGAACTTCAGTGCACTGAGAATACAGTGAAACCGCAACGAAAGAATCAAATAAATTTAAAGACTGGCAAGATTCCTCGCATAGTTGCTGGTTTCAACAAGTTTGAACTAGCTTCGTTATAACAATCAAGATACTTGTTTTTCAAACAAGTTTATCTCATGCTTGTTTATTAAGTTCAACACAATATCAAGCTTAACAAAATCGAAGCAAGTGACTTACAACTTTGTTGCAAGCTGGCGTGCTATCTGGATCCGTGATGTACCACATGAAAAGGTCGTCAAAATGCGTTACGAATTCATCACCTATTTTACTTGCCACTACACAGCAAAGACAAATTGTTAAAATTGTCGACAGTTCACAACTGTAATATGGAAAGGGTGACAGGGCGAAGGCAAAGCTTTGTTCGCGTGCTGTTGCGTGTCATTACTACCTCTCTAACAAAGACAGTAGTTGTTCAACCAAATTGATGTATACATCATTTTAAAGCTTATATAGCAGGCAACAAACTTTAGTACAAATATATTTGATATTGTAAGTTTAAAACAAGTTACACCGCAAAAAGTGTAAATACTGAAAGCAAAATATCAGTATTTTGCGCTTTTGATCTAAATTACGGCAAAGCTACTAGAGACAGCGCACTACACATGATAAACATTTTTGTAGCCCGTCAGGTAAGAATTATAACAAAACAGAATCATGCCGCTATGTCGATTGCTTACGGAGATTTAATACAATTTCTGAAAGTCTGTAAATTTGTAGTTCGAGGGGGATTGGGGGGACTTTTGGGAAAATGCACCTCTAGTAATGATCTAACAACTGACCAAAATTCAGCTTTCTGATAATTATTCCCGACATTTGCCTTTTTTTTCTTTATTTCTTGGACTATAATATTTTTGTAACGAGCACGGTATTTACGGAGACACAAATAGGATGCTATAAACTGGCGAAGTTTATCTGAGAAGTTGAATGTTACAAGCTTGCTGAGTGGGATGTCATGATTAATGACATGAAAATGATGAAAGGCTTTTGAAAAGTTTGTGTAAATTACGTCTTCTTGACCTTTATTATCAATTTGACTAGCTAAGAAATGTCTGAATTCAACAAGGTTAGTAACAGTCGATTTGTGTGGCAAGAATCCATGTTGGTGGGGGAAAATAATTGAGCGAACGTGTGAATATATACGTTCATGTATAATAATTTAAAATACAGATATTATGGCAATCAAGCGATAAGTTTTAAGATCATTACTCGTGCCAACACTTTTAGGAATGGGACAGATATTAGCAATTTTTCATTTGGTACGGAATTCACAGGTAGCTAGCGATTTGAAAATCGCTTTAGTGGATATTTAAGATACCATTTCATCTTCTTTGGTACCATTTGATACCAAAGATGGGAATATTTTGTGGAAGTTGATCAACATCCTAATAAGATGTAGTATTATAGGGTGGCCATATTGATAACTTCATTTCTCGATACGGTCAGGATGTGAAACATATAGACTATATTACTCATCTTGATTAACTCCAGGCACCTAAGCCTTTGATTTGATACCAAACATGCATATATTTCGTGGAAGTTGATCAACATTCTAATAAGAGCTTATAGGGCGGCCATGTTGATGACGTCATATCTCGAAACGCTCAAGGGCATGAAACGTATACCCACAAGATTCGGTTTCAGCGCACTCTTTTCGTAAAGAAACCATCAAAATATATTGTATATACCGACATTTTGGGTTCAAGCGAAAAAGTTCAATAGGGCTCCAGACTATTGTGATCCATCTAGTGTCCATTCCATATCTAAAACCTAAAACGTCTGTGCAAATAAAATTATGGCTAAAAATAATAAAAATAGTCGGCGCAAAATGAAAATTCACTGTTATGATAAATAGAAAGTAGTTCTCAAAGTGAGAAACATAATAATTAGTAAAGGGGCAAGCTGCAAGTTGGTATCTTCGTTTCAAAAGAGTTCGAAATTTAACCACCTTTATAAAGTACTTTATCGCAGCCAAGATTACACCACCAAATTTTGTAGTAAGTAACTATAATATCATTAAAAACTGACAACAATGGTTTCACCGGACTCAGAATAAACTTAATTAGAGCTTTGGAACTACTTACTAACTTTAAAAATTGTGTTTTCGCTCAGAAAGTAAATCTTTATCTTTATATTTAAATGTCCTTTCTAGGAATAGTTATGAAAACCGGACGTTCGGCATCCGGTTCGAACTTGAAGCCCGTTACCGGACAAATGCCCTGAAACCAGGACTGTCCGGTGCAAACGTAGTAATGCGTAAATAATCGAAATCATCAATGTGAGTGGAACTTCTTTTCTGACTTAGATCTCGGGTAAAATATTTTATTTACTTAACAATGAAAAATGAATATCTTAACTTTAAT